>PVLC010010488.1:0-35415 GCA_004027655.1 Graphiurus murinus | reverse complement strand
AGGGTCTAAGTTGTGGAGGGCCTCACTAGGTAGCTGAGGCTGGCCACGAACCCGGATCCTCCGGTCTCAGCCTCCCAAATGCTGGGATTACAAGCGTGCGCCACCATGCCCAGCTGCTATCCTAAACAGCTATATCCCACAACTCGTGGCTGGGCGCCCTGCCTCAGGTCTTTGGCCGCTGGCCATCTCCTATCTCTTGAGGCACATAAACTTACCTTTGGGGCTCCTCTCACTGTAATTTCTCCCCACCACTTACAGGACTTACTCTCATACAAGGGCCTACGGACATTACCCCTCCCACGTTCTTCCCTTACTCTCCTCCTTCTTAGAAAATCCTTCACTCTCCTTCGATACTTGTTCTTTCCTCAACCCTGCCTCACTTCTACCCGTGTCTAATTCCACCCCCCCCCCAGTACACAACTGAAGCCTTTCTTCCATGCCCTACTTCCATCTGCGAGGCGCCTTTACAGCAGGCTGACCTCACCTGGTTTTCAGATGACAGTTCCTTCCTTTCTAATGGCATACGCAGAGCGGGGTATGAGGTCACCTCCGTCTCTTCCATTATTGAGGCAGGATCCTTACCCACTAACACCACCAATCAACAGGCAGAACTAATTGCAGCCATGCAGGCTTGCATCCTAGCAGAGGGAAAATCCCTTACCCTCTATACAGACTCTAAGTATGTCTACCTTAGCCTTGTCTCCCATGCTGCCATCTGGAAAGAACGGGGTCTCCTCACTTCCAAGGATAATGCTGTTACCAATTCCAGCCTTATTGCCTCCCTTCCTCGTGCCTCCACATTACCCCTACGCTTGGGTATATCTCATTGTGGAGCCCACCAACAGGATGACTCACCAGTTACCTGGGCAATGCTCTAGCTGACTCCGCGGCCAGAACTGCAGCCCTGGCACCCCCTCACCCTCTATCTGCCCCCTCCTACATGTCCCAGGCAAAGATCAAACACCAAATAACAAGACAGAACTACTCCATTACCTTCACTCCCTATTCCACCCAAATGCCCAAAGCCTCTCACGTTTTCTCCAGACTTTCTTTCCCCTCAGTACAGAAGGACAAGGAAGTCCTTCGGAAACTCTCTGCATCCTGCCTTGTTTGCTCTAAGACCAATCCCTCCACTTCATTACATCCACAATCTTTTCCAGCACATCAAATGAGAGGATGTGTCTTTGTGGCCGACTGGCAAGTTGATTTTATGGTTATGCCCTGGGTTCGAACCCTCAAATATCTCTTGATCTTGGTGGACACGTTTTCGGGGTAGATCGAAGCCTTCCCCACACCCAACAAACGGGCATCTACGGTGGCTAATTCCCTTTAACTCACATTATTCCCCGATTTGGTATGCCTACCTCTATGCAGTTAGACAACGGGCCTGAGTTCATTTCTCAGGTCACCCAAGCGGTCGCTAAATCCCTTTCCTTCCCCTGGCACTTCCACTGCCCATATCACCCCCAGGCATCAGGTAAAGTAGAATGGTCCAACCGATCTTTTTTTTTTTTCGGTATTGGGGATTGAACCCAGGGGCATTCTACCTTCAAGCTACACCCCCAGCCCTATTTTTTATTCTTTATTTTGAAACAGGGTCTCACTAAGTTGTGGAGTGCCTCACTAGTTAGCTGAGGCTGGCCGCGAACCCGGATCCTCCAGTCTCAGCCTCCCGAATGCTGGGATTACAAGCGTGCGCCACCACGCCTGGCTCCAACCGATCTCTTAAAGAACTCTTTACCAAACTTGCTGGAAACTCACTTGGACTGGGTGGCCCTCTTACCATTGGCCCTGTTGTGACGATTGGCCTTCCCAAATCTATTATCCCCTTTCAAAATGATGTCCACCTTTACCTGCCGGTCTTCACCCCCAGGCCAGGCCACTCCCCCCACACCTGGCCTTCTCCCTTCTCTCTTTTCTCCAACAGGAACTCTGGCAACACCAAGACTGGCTTCTCCCCAAACCTCTTTCTCCAGTTACTCCCTACCTCAACCTTTACAAACTGGACAGCACGTTCTCTTCTGCCCACCTGAATCCCCACATGATCTCAAGCCCAAATGGTCAGGTCCGGCTATTGTTGTTCTCCATCCCTCACGGCCGCTTGACTTCGCCTCACTGACAGCTCCCTCTCACCTTGGATCCACATTTCCGACTCAAACCATGCCCACTCCCAGCCCCCTCACCTCCCTCTTATTCATCCACAGCCGTTCCTGGAAAATCACTTTCCCTTCGGATTAGTCGTCTTTCCCCGGTGCCTCCCCCAGTCACCGATGTCCATGGGTCCTAGGTTGCTCCTCTTCCTCATTGCTCTTCCATCCTGCATCAGCGCCACCCCATATGTATGGCATTTCCATGTACGACTGACTTACCAAAATAAGGACTACAAATGGGTTGAGGGACCAGCAGCCTCGGCCGACTATCCGACTGTAGGATGCTCATCTACCATATATCTGCCTTTACCCATCTCTCACCCTCTCTTTAAATGGGCTCCTCATCCACATATATGCTTCCTTTTTGATCAGGTCAGCGCCTACTGTAAATGGTGGCCCAACACTTATGGCGGATGCCCCTACTGGTTGTGTCATATCACCAGGGTTTACTCGACCTTGGGGGTACTTCCAGTACATCCCACCATCTCAGGTCTATGACCTCACAATACAGGACCCCTGGGATGCATGCTGGGCTAAAAGGGTAAATGGTAAAGTTTACTGCCATGCCTTGGCTAAATATCCGTGTGGGGCCATACACATCTATAGGGAATATATCTCTATTGCGACTCAGGTCTCTCAGGTCTCCGCGGATATCGCTCATCAGTCCAAGGTGGTCCTAAATTCACTCCGCCAATCCTCAACTGACTCTTCCCTCTCTTTACTCTCATGGTTACAGCTGATCCAGGCCACCGTTAGTTTTCTCAACTATACGTTCTCAAACTCCTGACCAGCTGAATGTTTCCTTTGTGCCTCCCTGGCACACCCCCTTCTGGCAGCAGTTCCCCTTAATTGCACTAGCTATTCTCTTGTCTCCTCTCAGGACTTAACAACTCATTCCATCCCCAGAGTACCTCTATGGGAACCCGATGACAATTCTACCCAGCTCTCCCGCCTCTGCATCTCCCCCTCAACTCCCTCCTTGGTCCCCACTGCTCCTTCCAGCTTTTCACAACAGTGCCACATCACCCTCTCATTAGCTGCGTTCGGTTTTACTCGACCAGGACATTTTCTGTGGTGCAATGGAACCCTCAACAAATTATCTTCCGCCTGACATCTTGTCCCCCCGTGTCCTCTCTACTGTAGTCCCTCAGCTCACCCTTTATAGCAGCTCCAAGCTTCAAGTCTACCTCACTCCCCCAATGGGCCCACCTACCCGAGTCAACAGGGCTGCCGTTCTCCCTGTTGGACTCTCCCTGTCCTCGTCTGTTGTGGGCCTGGGGCTAAGTGGAGGGGCCCTTGGACATACGCTTTGGGCAACAGACGACTTGGAAAACAAATTGGAGGGTGCCTTAACCTCCACGACTGAGTCCCTCGCAGCGCTTCAGAAACAAGTTACATCCTTGGCACAGTTAACCCTACAAAATAGGGGAACCCTAAATTTACTAACAGCTGAAAAAGGGGGAACTTGCCTCTTCCTTAGAGAGGAATGTTGCTACTATGTTAATGCCTCAGACACTGTGGAACAAAATGTAGATAAATTACAAAATTTGGCCATACAACTCAAGACCAGGCAAGATACTTCTTCCCTCTTTTCCTGATTCCCATCATCACTCAGCACCTGGCTGTGGCCTTTTGTTGGACCCCTTATTATTATCCTTATTGCCTGCTCCGTTTCACCCTGCATCACCAGGTTCCTACAAAATCAAATCACAAAAATTTCTAACCAAACTTTCAACCAGCTTCTCTTTAAAAACTATCAACCCTTGGCCTCAGATGACTTCATCTCCAAAGAAGACTCCTCCACCTGTTGACTCTCCTATACTACGACGCTTTTACAGTTCCTGGAGGATGTACTGGACGACCACTGGTTACTGCTTCCAATATCCCCAGAAGAATGGCTACAACAGATACCCCACCTCTGGCTTCAGGGAACCTTCATAAGCTTTCACCCCCAAGAAATCCATTTTTTTCTCCGCAGCTATATGGGGTTACCTGTTCCTACTCCTCACTCCCTCACACTGCACCCTCAACCAGCAGGAAGTAGCCACTGACAAAATATGACACCCCTGTTCCAAATAAACCAAAGAGGGGAGACCTGTTGGAACAGAATCCCCATAAAGCATCCCAATATGGGCTAATTCTGGCTTCTCTTCCAGGCATCAGCTGGCAGTGCCTTCCCGTGCCCAGGGGGTCAGTCAGCCTATCCTCTCCGGTCAGCTCCAATTTCCTCCCTTTAGTCCCGCTCGATGTAACCCTGTACCTCACCCTGCAAGACCGCCTCCTACCCCATATATATAAGTGGGTTGTTTTTCTTTATGTTTAGAACAATAAACTTTCTCCTTCTCTACCACTCTGTTTCTCCGGTCTCTGACGGGATTCCTGGGTCCCCATTAACCCTTACAAGACCCAGCCATCTGATCGTGACTGCACTCCTCCTCGGGGGTTTCAGATTGAGTGCAGAGGATCTCCTCTGGGGATCTGTGAGCAAGGCAGTGTCCCCCAGCCTGAGTCCAACAGTTCTACAGCGGAACAACTCGGCCTCCAGTCCCCCTGTTGTTATGATGGCTCAGATTATGAAAAAACCATGAAAAATCAACAGCGAAGTATCCAGGTGCTGGCAGGATGTGTTAACCACATGCCAGGGGCTTACCTGAGCTACATATACACTCGGCCCTCCTCAATCTGGGGGCAGGGGTAAATCCATGAAAGACTCCCAATGACAGGTAAGGCATCTTGAGGCAGAGGGCCCACCTAAGACAGGGGCTTTCCAAAGAAAAGGAAAAGGCCTACCCCCTGTCCTCAAAGCTGCGGTTGTGGCCCATGACGGGTAAGAACCTCAGAGGAGATCAACCTAAGACAGGTACTCTGCCCCTTCCATTTTAATACAAAAAGGGGGAGATGTGGGGACACAAAATAGGGGTAAGGCGCCTTTAATTGAAAGCAGAGCCGTTTTGCTCCCCGCCCCTGGCCTGCAATTGGAGGAGCTGGTCCTTCCGGGCTCGTGGACCCTGCGTGCCTGTCACTCCTGTTACCTGGGGCTTAACCACAGCGCATGATCAGTGCCCTGATTGGTCAAAGCACCCTACTTCCCTTTTTCTGTCCCCGTCAATAAATATCTGTACACCCCGCTAATAAACGAGATTACACCGAGTCTGTCTCCTGCCTGGCTGACTGGGCGTCTGGCTTCCTTTCTTCTCACAGTCCCTGCTCCCTAAAGAGGACGGCGATTCTTGGAGCAGTAGATTGGCCCTCCCTCCGAGCAGAGCGACGAGGCAACCGGGGAAAGGGTGAAGGGTAGTGCCGGGTTCCGCAGGCATGCCCGAAATCCACGCAAACCCAACAGGACAGCAGAAGCCAAATCTGCTCTGTACTTGCATATTTGCAGGGGTGTCATTTTTATTTTTGTTTTGTACTGCTGTATTTTTTTGTTGTTGTTTGGATAGTTGGTCATTTTGTTATTTTTTTTTTTGTCTGCTCTCTGACCCTTCCTTTTTACAAAGGTGCCCCATTCTTTCCTATCTATATCCTTCTCTTTAGCATTTTTCCATCTTTTTTTTTCTCTTTGTCTTATATTAAGTCCATTTCATATCACTACCCCTAAATACTCTACATTGACTACTAGAATCTCCCCACATACTCACTATCTCTAATCTCTACCATATATTACCCCATTACACTCAAACTCTCATTCTGCTTAATCATATCCTCTACTTTTCCCTCTTCTTGCACCCATCTTCTCATCCATCACCCAACCTTCACCATTGAATGCAACACAACTCACCCTTGTATATACAAGCTAACATCTCTAAATCCCTACCACTGAGATTGGACCAGAGAGGTGAACCACCAGAAAGGACTTCCCAGTCACCAAGGAATAACAAACCACAGCTGAAAAAAGAAATTCGCCAATGCCGCATGCATTGAAGTTTAAAAATGCATATGGCACAAACTATTCTGCTCAAGTCTCTGAATTGAATCCTTATAATGGAGTGACAGAACCCTAGACCTTAACACGTGAAACCCATAAATGATACCATTATAGTGGATAGAAGGAGCCCCAGAATAATCACAACTGACGACATACAGGTAAACAAAAAGCAAGGTGATAGTAGACACAGTTTTCAAGGCTGATCTCAAAAGGTGATAAAATGGTAGAGGCTATTCAACAGTAAGGCATACCTAGTGGTAAATACACATCTCCACAATAAGATAATATTCAGAATGATAAAATAGATATAAGAAACATAGACTGAGAGAAAGCTAGAAAAAGCAACAAAGATATAAACTTAAAAAAACCGGAATCAGCCAGGTGTGATGGAACATGCTTGTAATCTCAGTACTTGGGAAGCTGAGACAAGAGGATTGTGGGTTCTCGGCCAGCCTCATCTACTTAGTGATGCCCTCTGCAACTTAGTGAGACCCTGTTTGAAAATAAAGAAAAAAAATTGGGCTGGGGGTAGAGCTCTGAGGTAGAATGCCCCTGGATTCAACCCCCAGTAACATAAACACACACACACACACACACACACACACACACACACACACACACAGAGCTGGGAATCATGGGAAGGAAGAAAAGCAAGGAAACAATGAGCTCCCACAACCCCACAATAACAGAAAGTACCAACATGGAATTGCAGAGACTGCCAGAAGAATAATTCAGATCTTAAGAGTAGAAATAATATAGGATTTTCGAAAAGAATTGAGAGAGTCCGAAGAAATGGAACAAATAAAGAATCTTGATATGCTGAACAGGAATCAAAACGAAGCTTTGAAGGAAGTGAAGGATGTGAATGGTGCAATAATTGAAATGAAGGCATCAATACAGTAGACTAGACCACATGGAAAGTAGAATATCACTTTTAGAAGTTGACCATTCCAAAAATGAATGCATAGTATATAATTTAGAAAAAAACAATTCGACAGCATGAATTGGACACTGACAAGATCTGGGCCAATTTTAAAAGAGCTAACCCAAGAATAATAAGCATAGAAGAGGGAATATAAGTTGGAACCAAAGGAATCAACCATCTTTTAAAATAAGTAATATTGGAAAATTCTCCATACAAAAAGAGATTAATACACAGGTACATATAGAACCCCCTTTAGGCAAGATCAAAGAAAAGGTTCACCACGCCATATAATAATCAAACTGACTAACGTAGAGGCCAAGGAGAGAATCTTAAAGGCAGAGAAAGTACAAGACCAAGTGACATTCAGGGACAAACCAATTAGAATCACTTCAGACTTTCCAAATCAAGTCATAAAAGCCAAGAGGGCCTGGAACAACATACATAGTCCAAACTCTGAAAGAAAACAACTTACAGCTAACATTTTCCTACCCAGCAAAATTCTCTCAAAATTTACAGGGAAAGTTGGGTGTGGTGGTGCACGCTTGTAATCCTAGTACTTGGGAGGCTGAAACAGAAGGATCACGAGTTCGAGGGCAGCCTCAGCTACATAGTGAGGCTCTCTACAACTTAGTGAGACCCTGTTTCAAAATAAGAATAAAAAATAGGGCTAGGGTTGTAGCTCCGAGGTAGAAGGCCCCTGGGTTCAATCCCCAGTACTGGAAAAAAAAATTGACAGGGAAATAAAAACCTTCCATGCAAACAGAACCTGGATGAATTTATGTCTTTCAAACCAGAACTAGAGAAAATACTCAAAGAGATTAACTACAAAGAACAAATAAATGTCAGAAATCAGAGAAACAATAATTTCCAGCAAGCAAACAACTAAGCAAAGAAAAATAAACACTACCTCAAACAGAAGTTGAAATTCAGAATGTTAGGAATTAAAAATCATCTCTTGGTAATCATGCTAAATATAAATGGCCTCAACTCCCCAATAAAATACATAAAGTGGTAAAATGGATTAAAAACCAGAATCCATCTATATGCTGCCTACAAGAAACATACCTCACATGTAAATACACTCAAAAACTAAAGGTGAAGGGCTGGAGCAAGGTAATACATGCCAATGGAACACAAAGACAAGTAGGAGTAGCAACTATGATATCAGATAAATTAGACTTCATGCCTAAGCTTATCAGAAGAGACAAAGCAGGTCATTTTTTACTGGTAAAAGGAACAATTCAACAATATGAAATAACAACAGTCAATATTTATACTCCAAACATAAGTGTAGCCACTTTCATAAAACAAACTCTTCATGATATAAAGTCACACATAGATCCCACTACAATAATACTGGGAGAGTTCAATACTCCTCTCACATCCAGACCAATCTTCTAGACAGAAGGTCAGTAAAGATGCCTCAGATCTAAAGAATACCATAAACTGAATGGACCTATTAAGACACATACAGAATATTTCATCCAACTACAGCTGAATTCACATTTTTCTCAGGTACTCACAGAACCTTCTCCAAAATAGACCACATCCTGGGCCACAAAGCGAGCACTAGCAAATTCAAAAAATGTGACATAATTCCGTGTCTTTTCAGACCACAATGGAATGAAACTAGAAATCAACTACAAGAAGACCCAGAGTAACCCCATAAACACATGGAGACCGAACACCACACTGATGAAGGAGGCATGGGTCACAGAAGGAGAGAAATTAAAAAATTCCTAAAAAAAACCCCTGAAAACAGACACTACATATCAAAACCTATGGGACACCTTGAAGGTAGTACTAAGAGGAAAATTCATAGCACTGAGTTGCCCACATAAGAACAGAAAATCACCAAATAACCTAATGACACATCTTAAAGCCCTTGAAAAACAGAAACTGTCTAACCCCAAAGCCAGTAGAAGACAGGAAATTAAGAAAACAGAGCAGAAATTAATGAAGTAGAGAATAAAAAAAATACAGAAAATCAACAAAACCAAAAGTTGATTTCTTGAAAAAATAAACAAGATAAACCATTAGTGGACCTAACCTAAGAGAGAATCAACCCAAATTAACCAAAATAAGAGATGAAAAAGGTGATGTTACCACAGACAGTGTGGAAATCCAGAGGATCATCAGAAACTACTTTGAAAAACTATACTCCAACAAAATGGCAATTGACAAATTTCTAGACACATATAACCTTCCTAAATTGAGTCAAGAAGATATAGAGAATTTTAACTGACCAATAGCAATCAAAGAGATTGAAGCAGCAATAGACAATTTACCATCAAACAGAAGCCCTGGACCAGATGGTTTTCCAAGTGAATTTTATAAAACTTTTATAGAAAAGGTAACCCCAATACTTCTCAAATCTATTCCACAAAACAGAAAGAAACGGGATTCTACCAAATACATTCCATGAAGCCAACATCACATTAATACCAAAACCAAACAAAGACAGCTCAAGAAAACTATAGGTCTATATTGTTAATGAACTTAGATGAAAAACCGCTAAACAAAATACCAGCAATGCACATTCAAAACCACATCAAGAAAATTACACACCATGATTACGTTGGTTTCATCTCAGGGACGCAAGGCTGGTTCAACAAATGAAAAACAATCCACCACATAAAAAGAACCAAAGACAAAAATTACATGATCATTTCAATAGACACTGAAAAAGCATTTGATAAAATCCAACACCCATTCATGCTAAAAGCACTGCTGAGAATTGGAATAGAAGGAACATACCTCAACATCTGAAAGGAAATATACAATAGGCACACAGCCAACATCATATTAAATGTGGAAAAACTGCAACAATTCCCAATAAAAATAGGAACAAGACAAGGATGTCTACTATCACTTTAATATAGTACTCTTGCCAGAGCAATAAGACAAGAAGGAAATCAAAGGAGTACAAATAGGAAGAACAAAAACTGTTTCTATTTGCAGATGACATGACACTATACTTAGAAGACCCAACAAACTTTACCAAAAAGCTTACAGAACTGATCAACAAATTCAGCAAAGTGTCTGGATACAAAATCAATATTAAAAAAACCCAGAAGCTTTCCTGTATGCCAACCATATATCCACTAAAAAAGAAACCCAAAAAACAATTCCACTCATGATACTGCCCCCCAATATAAAATACTCAGGGAAAAACATAACCAAGAAAGTAAAAGACCTCTACAATGAAAATTATAAAACATTGAAAAAGAAATCAAAGATGACCTTAGAAGATGGAAAAATCTTCCATGCTCTTGGATAGGCAGAATAAATATGATCAAAATGGCCTTTCTCCCAAAGTGATCTACAGATTCAATGTAATACCCATTAAATTACCAAGGTCATTTCTCACAGACATAAAAAAATCAGTACTTAAATTCATTTGGAACAGAAAGCCCAGAATAGCAAAAGTAGTTCCTGAACCACATAGGAGGCATCACATACCTGATTTCAGACTATATTACAAAGCCATAGTAATAAAAACAGCATGGTATTGGTAAAAAACAGACACACAGACCAATGGAGCAGAACAGAGGACTCAAAAATCTGCACACTTAAAGTCAATTGATTCTTGACAAAGGAGCCAGAAAATGGAAAAAAAAAGCCTCTTCAACAAATGGTGTTGGAAAAACTAATGGTTAACCATATGCAGAAAAATGGAAATAAATCCCACTTTCTCACCTACCACAAGAATCAATTCAAGATGGATCAAAGATCTGTAAGTCAAACTAGAGACCTTGCAGCTACTTGGAAGACGGCATAGGTCCAACACTTCAACACATTGGCACAGGTAAAAACTTTCTCAAAAAGACCCCCAAAACACAGGAAATTCAAAGGAAGATCAATACTAGGAATTACATTCAACTGAAGAGCTTCTGTGCAACAAAGGAAACTATCAAGAACCTCAACAGAGAGCTCACAGAATGGGAGAAAATTTTTTGCCAACTACTCCTCTAGTAGAGGACTAGTATCTACAATATACAGACAACTCAAGAAACTCACCACTAAGAAAATAAGTAACCCAATAAAAAATGGACAGACACTTCACAAAAGAAATAAAAATGGCCAATAAATGTATGAAAAAATGTTCATCATCATCAGCAACCATAGAGATGCAAATCAAAACTACCCTGAGATTTCACCTAAGCCCGATTAGAACGGCAATCATTAAAACACAAACAACTATAAATGCTGGCTAGGGCGTGGAGAAGTGGGAATCCTAATACATTGTTGGTAGGATTGCAGATTAGTGCAACCACTATGGAGAACAGTATGGTTGATCCTCAGAAGAATGGGAATGAACCTACTATATGACCCAGCTATCCTACTCCTAGGTATCTACCCAAAAGAATGGAAACCAAATTACCAGAGTAATGCATGCATATCTATGTTTATAGCTGCACAATTCACAACTGCCAAACTATGAAATCAACCAAGATATCCATCAACAGATGAATGTGGTACTGGGGATTGAAATAGGGGCATTCTATCTCTGAATTAAACTTCTAGCCCTTTTTATTTTTTATTCTGAAACAGTCTTGCTAAGTTGCTGAGACTAGCCTCGAACCTATGATCCTTTCTTAGCCTCTCGAGTACTGGGATTACAGGTGTGGAATATGAGAAAAAATGGAGTCAAGCATAACTTTAGTGTGTGGTTCACTCATTTTTACTTCAAGATATATCAGGAAGAATATCCAAATTTATTTTTCACTATTAATTCAGGCCCAAAGTTTTTAATTAAGGTAACAGCACATGATTAAAAATATTCTCCAAGACTAAGCGTGGTGGCACACACTTATAATCCCAGTACTTGGGAGGCTGAGACATGAGGATCGCAGGTTCATGGTAAACCTCAGCTACTAAGTGAGGCCCTCTGCAAATTAGTGAGACCCAGGTGTAGCTCGGAGGTAGAATGCCCCTGGGTTCAATCTCTAGTACTAGAATATATAAATAAGTAAGTAAATAAATAAATAAATAAATAAATTAAATTAAATAAAGGCTGGCATTATACATTAGAGGTAGAATGCCCTTGGGTCAACCCCCCGCCCCAACACACTAGCAGAAGAAATTCATCAGCACATTAAAAGGATAATATAAACTGGACCTGGTGGCGCATGCTTGTAATCCCAGTACTTGGGAAGCTGAGACAGGAGGATCCCAAATCCTTGTCAGAACAATTAGGTAAGTAAAAGGTATAATGAGCCTTCCTTGTTAAAAAGAATTGGAAGTAACTCTTCAGCAATGAAATTGTCTTCCAATTACATGATCCACGTATGTAAAAATACTGAAGACACCACAGAAAATCAATAACAACTATTAATTAGATTCAGGAAATCACACAAAAAAAGGCAAAGTAAGCATGAGTACATTTTTTTTTTTTTTTACTAAAACATGAACTCTGAACAGGAAATTAAAAACATCATTTTTAGTCAGATGCGTTGGCAGATGTTTGTAATCCCAGTACTTGGGAGGCTGAGACTGGAGGATTGAAGGTTCTCAGCCTGCCTCAGCTACTTCATGAGGTCATCTGCAACTTAGTGAGACCTGTTTCAAAATAAAGAGTAAAAAAATAGGGCTAGGGGTGTAGCTCAGAGGTAGAATGCTCCTGGGCTGAATCCTCAGTACTACAAAACAAACAAACAAACAAACAAACCCCCCCAAAACAAAACTAAACAAAAAAATTTGTACAATAATATTAAATTAAATATTTGGAAATAAACAAACAATAGAAATCAAAAGCTTGTACAATGAAAACTAAAATCCAAGGCTAACAGAAATGAACATAGAAACCTATTATCTTGTTTCAAGTGTGCCCAGATACTAGTAGTTTTGCTCTTTACTTTCTCTGAACTAGTAAAACAGGCTGTGTTTTCGAAATATCCTGTACAACTACTCCACTATCTGCACACGTCTGAAGTACTGAATGCAAGTGTCATATCTGTTTGCCTAATTTAGAAACTGGGCAGGAGCCAGGTATGGCTGGCGCACACTTGTAATCCCAGTACTTGAGAGGCTGAGACAGGAGGATTCGCAGGTTCACAGCAGGCCTCTCAGCAACTTAGTGAGGTCCTTTGCAACTCATCGAGACCCTGTTTCAAAATGAGAAGTAAAACAGGGCTGAGGTAGCTTGGAGGTAGAATGCCCCTGGGTTCAACTCCAGAAGCAGGAGACAGATTACCAAAGGGAACATGAGATAAACCATACTAAGGCACACAGCATCTGGCTGGCATGGGGATCTCTGGCAAATCAGAGCATTCAAAATGAACCAAGTATAAATGGGGGTGTAAAAGCCATGGCCCTGCCCACTCAAGATGCATGCTTAGAAAAGAAACAAGACAACTTTTAGATTTCACTTTAGGCTGCACTCTAGGCTTAGAGCGAGGCCAACTAAATGGTGGAGGATTGTCCCAGCACAGAGACAGCCTGAAAAGACTCAGAGTTCATATAATTCAAGGAATCTTGGTCAAAACATTAGATGAGACAGTTGTGGTGGTGCATACCTGTAATCCCTGTAATTGGGAAGCTGAGACATGTACTTGGAAGGCTGAGACTTGAGGATCTCAAGTTGGAGACCAGCCTCGGCAATTTAGCGAGACCCTCAACAACCTAGTGAGACCCTATTTCAGAAAATAAAAATAAAGGCGGGCTGGGAGTGTAGCTCAGAGGTAGACTGTAGAATGCCCTTGTGTTCAACCCTCAGTTCTACTCACCCAAAAATAAAAATTAGATGAACATGAACCATAGGAACAAACACTGTAGGGATAACAAATATTAGGAAGTCTTTGAAAAATAGGAAAAGCTTCAAAATGAAAGAGCTACTGTAGCCTTCAACAACTGCATAGAAAAAAATCTATTAGGAAGTGGAAGAATCAGATTTTTCAGATTTTCAAAAATACATCATACTAATCAAAAACTTAATTTTCAACCAAAAAGATCCACAAAACTAAAACATACGGTAACAAAGACCCTTGGAATGAATACAAAATGTTAAAGGAATATTTCTTAAGGAATACCAAAATCAGATTTATTATACAAAGATTTTTAAACTGTCTTGAAGGTGTTCCAATAACTAAGAACAAAAAAGATGGAAAAATCTAAAGGAAAACAGTATGAACAAAATGTCAATATCAACTAATAGAAAATATAATAGGGAACCCAAATATATTCTGAAGATAACACGTGTGATACTTGGCTAGGGTTTGTTGCACCTGCCTATAATCCTATAATCCTTGGGAAGTTGACACAGGAGGACCACAGGTTAGTGGCCAGTGTGGTAACTTAGCAAGATCCTGCTTAAAATTAAAAAATAAAATAGGGCTGGCTGTGGAGCTTGGAGGTAGAATGTCCCTGGGTTCAATCCTTAGTAACACATACACAAAGTACAATAACTGAAAAATTTCACTGGAAATGATGTCAGCAAGCCAGCTGACTGGAGGCACATGGTGTGCTTTACTCCACAGCAGAGAACCAATACAAAAAACAACAGCTATAGGCTGGATTGATCAAGGTAGAGCATCAGAGTCTAGTAGGAATGAGACAGAAACATTACAGAGTACAGATACACAAATGCCTTATAAAGATGGTACATAAGCTACACAGCATCTGACACTCCCTCTCAAGATTAATAATAAAAATAAAGGAAGCACTGATTCACACCACAACATAAAAACTGATAAATGTAATGGACACAAACACATAGAAACATAGGAATTTCTTCATCAACAAAAGATGGAGCTGGGCATGGTGGCATATGCTCACGATCCCAGTACTTGTGATGCTGGGACAGGAAGCTTGCAGTTTCGAGACCAGACTCAGCAACTTCATAAGCACTCAGCAACTAGTGAGCCATTTTAAAACAAAAAATAAAAAGGGTTGGGGGTGTAGCTTGGAGGTACAATGCTCCTGGGTACAATACACAGTACCACCACCACCACCACCAAAAAAAAAAAAAGGAATTCCTACTATGAGTGAACCTGGAAATTATTACACTGAAATAAGCTGGGCACGTAGACTGAAATACGACATACCCAGGCTTGTAAATGGAATTCAAAGCAGTCAGATTCTAGAATCGGAGAGTAGCATGCCAATTCCAGAGGCTGCAGAGTAGAGGAAATGGAGGAGATACCCATATCCAAAGGGCACAAAATTGCAGTTGTGCAGGATGGATCCTGGAGACCTTCTGTATGGTATTATAACAACTAATAATACTGTATTTTGGTGTGTGTGTGTGTGTGTGTGTGTGTGTGTGTGTGTTTTCTGGGTACTGGGGATTGAACCCAAGGAATCCTACCTCTTAGCTATATCTCCAGACCTTTTCTATTATACCTCCGAGCTACACCCCCAACCCTTTTTATTTTTTGTCCTCTAGTACTTGGGACACTGAGATGACAGGAGGATTGCAGACTGAAGACATCCTCAGTAACTTAGGCCCTCCACAACCAAGACCCTGTTTCCAAATAAAAAATTAAATAGGGCTGGGGGTGTATCTCAGAGGTACAATGCCCCTGGGTTCCATTCCTAGCACTACCAAAAAAAGAAAAACCAAAGGTAATGATGAACAATTCTTTGTATGTGTGTGTATATATATGTGTAAACTTGTACGTTTGTATATATGTATGTATGTTTCTATGTATTGAGGATAAGTCAGGATTGAACCCAGGGGTGTTCTACCACTGAGCAATATCCCTGATTCTTTTCATTTGGAAACTGTGTCTTGTGAAGTTTTGGAGGGCCTCACCAACTTGCTTAGGCTGTCCATGAACCTGGGATCCTCCTGTATCTGCCACCTAAGTACTGGGATTACAAGTGTGCACCACAACACCCAGCTAAACATAGCCTTTTTAACAAATAGTGCTGGGAAAACTGGCTATCCATAGGTAGAAGAATGGATTTAGAGCCCAATTTATCACCCTGTACAAGAGTCAACTCAAGATGTATAAAAGACCTACAGAAGGCAGGCAAGGTAGTACATGCCTATAATCACAGTACCTGCAAGGCTGAAACAGGAGGACCGCAGGTTTGAAGCCAGCCTCATCAACTTAATGAGGCTCTTGGCAACATAGCAAGACCCTATTTCCAAATAAACAATAAAATAAGTCTGGGGGTATATCTCAGAGATAGAACGTCCCCTAGTTTCAATCTGCAGCAGCAGCACCACCACAACAACAAAAAATAAGAGCTACAAATCAGACCAAAAACCTTGCAATTACAATAAGAGGGCGTATGATCAACATCTAGGCACTAGTAGAGATTTCTTCAATAATACTCCCAGAGCTCAGGAGGAAAAATTAGAATCAATAAATGGGATGGCATTAGCTGTAAAAGCTTCTGTGCAGCAAAGGAAACAGTCAAGAATCTGAAAAGTAAACCTGAGCATGGCAGAAATCTTTGCCAGCTGCTCCTCTGACAGAGATTATCTAGAATATACAAAGGATGTAAACAACTCAACACTGGAAATACAAATAACCTAATAAATAATTGGGCAAATGAATACACACTTCTCAAAGGAAGAAATATACATTGCCAATAAATATCTCATATTATGTTCAATAGCATTAGCAATCAGGAAAGTGCAAATGAAAATGACACTGAGATTCCAATGAACTCCATTTAGAATGGCAATCATCAAGAATACAAAAAATACTAAATGGATGGAGGGGAGGAGGAACACTTATATACTGTGGGTGGGATTGCAAATTAGTACAGGCACTATGGAGATCAATTTAGAGGTTCAATCACCCAGTCTTAGGTGGTTCCATAATTAAATAGGGCCGGGGATGTACCTCAGAGATAGGATATTCCTGTTTTCAATCCCAATACACACACACACACACACACATTCAGATAAATGAGAAAAGGTACCAGTAGAACAGTGGAAGGGGATTTGGGGAGTGAGGTGGGAGAAGAGACAGAAGTCTTGATGAAGAAAACAGTTCAAACAATCCTATGTGCACTTGTGAAGCTATCAACACCAATTTGAATGCTAGGAATAAGGAGGGGGGACAGAGGGAAAAGCACTGGGTGCTTTGTGCATATATGCTTCTAATACACTAAATCTCAACATGATGAATGGTCGCAATGCAACAATAAAAGTATATTTAAAAATAAATAGCTGGACATGGCTGTCAATTAGGAGGCTGAGACTCCTAGGAGGATCGCAGGTTAAATGTCAGCCTTAGCAACTTAGCCAGGCTCTCAGCAACCCAATGCGACCCTGTTTGTAAATAATAAAATCATACTGGGGTGTAGCTTGGAGGTAGAATGCCTATGGGTTCAATCCCCAGAAGCAATGACTGACTGAATGAATGAATAAATATTAAAACTTGAATGAATGAATAAATATTAAAATCTGTAGCCAGGTGTGGGACTCACACTTATAATCCAATTACTTGGGAGGCTGAGGCAGGAAGATTAGAGTAAAAGCCAACCTTAGCAACTTAGTGAGATCCTGTTTCCAAACAAAAACCAAAATAGGTCTGGGGGTGTAGCCCAGAGGTAGAAGGCCCATGGGTTCCATCCCCAATACCACACACAAAAAAAATGAAAACCTGTAGACTTTCCTAATTAGTGCATTTTCCTTAGTTATTTGAGGATTTTTATGCTTTCATAGGTGGTTTTTAAATACACTTCATACTGAAGTATACAGTGATAAGAATAAACATGCATATGACACTTGGTGTGCTTCCCTTCACAATCCACCCCCTAACTCATGTATATATCATAGAGATTGATACTGGAAATTTCATACATATACATGTTATCACTTTAATTGTCACCATTACATCTCTATCAGCTGCAGAAAATGCAAGGGGGATTCAGAATTTTGATTATCAAGATTATAAAAGAACTGAGAAAGGAAATCAGAGAAGTGTACAGGATATGAAAGACCACATCATTAAAGAAAATGAATCCTTAAGTAAACATCATAAACAGAGCCTGAGAGGAGTAGACAGTAAATGAAATAAAATCAACAGAAACCATCACTGGCTGACTAGACCACTCTTACAAACAACTCATTCAAAACAGCACACAGTGAACAATATAGATACCAAAATAGTCAAGGAATCTAGGACAATATGAGTTGACCAAATATAAGGCTAATATGCACTAAGGTTTAGAAGCACAATCTAAGGGCATAAAGGTGAAAGGATGGAAGAAGATGGTATTATGTGTAAATGGAAACCAAAAATAGACAGGAGTAGCAACTCTCTTATCTGACAAAGCAGACATTAAGCCAAAATTTATCAGAAGAGACAAAGCAGGTCATTTCTTACTGATAAAAGGAATAGAGAAGATATCACGATAGTAAACACTTAAGCCTCAAATTTGGGTACACCCACTGTGATAAAACATTGAGATGCAGATAGACCCTATCACAATAAGATTGGGAGGTCTCAACACACCTCTCACAACACTAGATATATCTTCCTAGACCCTCCTCCCCCCCAAATCAGTAAACCCTCTTCAGACCTAAAGAACACTGTAAACCAAATGGATATAATAAAGGACAGCCTCAGCAATTTAACAAGGCTCATATCAACCTAGTGAGACCCTGTTTCTAAATAAGAAATAAAATCAGTGTAGGGGTGTAACTCAGAAGTAGAATTCCTCTGGGTTCAATTTCCAGGAAAAGACACACACACACACACACACACACACACACACACAAATATTCTATCCAACAACTGAATACACATTCTTCTCAGCCCTTATTCTTGGGCACAAAGCACATACTTGCAAATTTTAAAAATCACATAGAATTCCTTGCAGAATGGAATGAAATTAGAAATCAACAATAGAGACCCCAAGAAATCACATAAACACGAAAAGACTGAATGACACACTTTTGAATGAGGACTTAATTAAAATGGAAATGAGGAGAAATACACGAAATTCCTTGAATTAAACAAAAAGAGACAATATGCCAAAATGTATGGGACATTCGAAAGTGGTTTTTAAGCTTAAAATTTATAGCATTGACTAATTACTTAAGAAAATCAGAAAGCCACCAAATAAATAACCTAACAAGACACCTCAAGACCCTCGAAAAACAGGAACAGACTAATCCCAAAGCCAGTAAAAAATAATTAAAATCACAGCAGAAATCAAATAGAGACCAAAAACATAAAAAGCAGAGAAACCAAAACCTGATTTGTGAAGATAATCAAGACTGATAAACCTTTAGCCAACCTAACCAAAAGAGAATTGATCAAAATTACTAAAATAAAATAGACATCACCACAGACAATGAGGAAACCAAGAAATCAACAGAAACTATTCTGACAATTTGTACTCCAAGAAAGGAGAAAACATAAAAGAAACTGACATTTCTAGACACATGAACTTACCTAAATTGAACCAAGACGACACAAGACGACACAAGACGACATTGAAAAACCTATCCCAATCAAGAACAAAGAGAAACAGCAATAAAGCCAGGGTGGCCCTTCAGGACCTCGACCAGTTAAGTTCCACAAACAGCGCTGGTACTTACACTTGTTGGCGCCTCCTCCACCGAGACCTCGACCGGTAATGCCTCCGGTGTGGGCTCTGACTCCCAGAGGATGAGTGGCTCAGGATGAGGAGTTGAAGTGGGAGTTTCTGGACCAAGAGTGGCTCCCGGAAGGTGAAGACAGGTGGCTGAACTGGCTCTACCGGGACATTGAGGTGAAATCCTGTTTCCGAAACTGGTGGTTCTGGAAGAAAACCAGAGAAAGGAAAGACCAAGTCAGGCTTCCGAAGTGATGCCAGGTGGGCAGACAACTGCACCGCCAGGCACCAGAGGCCGCGACTCCTAGACCAAAGGCTGCCTTCTTGTTGGTGCCTGCCACCTTTCCAACCACTGACCTCCCACCCTACTCCACCTCCACCTCCTTCCCCAACACCCACTCCCCCCTCCCCGTCTACCTCTCCCCCAACTCCTCACCCTCCCCACTGCCCCCGCTTCACACCCTCACCCCCACGTTCATCCTCGCGTTCATCCCCCACATCCCCACCGCGTCACGCCTTCACCACCACGTCCATCCCCCACCGCGTCACGCCCTCCGCCACGACTCGTCCCCATCCCCCCTCTATCCCATTAGACCTCTCCCCACACACCAGGAGGATCAGTCCTTGTCTACAAAAACTCACCACAGCATGCGACAAGTCACCCTGGACAAGAGAAAGGCCCAATGGACGCCCCCCTGTGAAAGAGGACAATGGTGAGGGCCTTCCGGAAAGCGCTGTAAGACACAAAGACCACAACTTACCCCTCCGACGTTCGAACGCCAAAAGAGCAGAGTGCCTGCAGACGTGTGAAAACGAGCGGAAGCTGGCGCCAGAGCATGCGCAGAGATGTTGGCACAGTGGGCGTGGCTATCCCCTTGCCCAACCGCCGCTTGATCTCCTCTTCCTGCGTCCGGCCCACGACCTCTAGCCAATGCCTCCATGGTGCGCGTGCGCATTGTGGCTCGAGGCGGCAGTGGTAGATCCGGGTACCCCACAGCCCATTTGTTTCAGTTCGGTGTGTGTGGGGGATCTAGGACTGCTTGGGATGGAACCCAGGGGCATTCTGTCTCTGAGCTAAATCTCAGCCATATTTCATTCTTTTGTTTTCTAAGCAGGGAGGTCCTCATTAAGTTGCTGAGGCTGGCCTCGAACCTGAAATCCTCTTGTCTCTGCCTCCCAAGAAATGGGATACAAGTGTGTGCCTCCATGCTTGGCTTGGTGTATACCTTTTATTAAAACATAGTACAAGCCAGGCATGGTAGCACACACTTGTAATCCCAGTATTTGGCAGGCAGAGACAGATGGATCACAGGTTGGAGGAGAGCCTCAGCAAGTAGTGAGACTTTCATCAACCTAGCAAGACCCTGTTTCCAAATAAAAATAAAATAGGGCTGGGGGTATAGCTCAGAGGTAGAATGCCCTTGGGTTCAATCCCCAGTAGCCCTCCCTCCTCAAATCTAAAAATACAATACTGCCGGGTGTGGATCACAGGTTCAAAGCCAGCCTCGGTAATTTAGTGAGGCTCCCAGCAACCTGAGACCCTGTTTCTAAATAAGAAATAAAACCAGGCTGGGGATGCAGCTTGGAGGTAGAATGCTTCTGGGTTCAATCCCCAGTACAAAAAAAAAATTAATCCCAGTACTTGGGAGGCGGAGATAGGAGGATGGCAGGTTCAAGGACAGCATCAGCAAGTAGTGAGACTCTCATCAACCTAGTGAGACCTTGTGCCCCTGTTTCAAACTGTAGGGCACTGCCATGATAGTCTGGAAAGTCAGGTAGCAGGCCTGAGCCTGTTTTGTTTTTTCCCAGGCAAAATGGCCCTGAAGCTAATCAGAAAAAAAGATAAAGAGTCTCCAGGCCCACTAGATGTCTTTGTCCAATTACCAAACGACTCCACTCCCTAGGTCCCCCCCTAACAGGCCAAATCTATCCCAGTACACCCTGCATCCCTTCCAGACAAACCAGCCAATCCTTATGGTCCCCATAGTCTCTCTCTGCCCTGGCAACAAGATTTCACCAATCCCATTCCTGCCTGTGTACACCCCCACTATAAAAGGCTAACCAAAGCCATAATGGGGGTCCTTGTCAAGACTCCACTGTGTTGGATGAGACTTGGACCCTAGCTCAAGTTAGCAATAAACTTCCTTCTTGCTTTTGCATTGCTCTGTGTGAAGTGATCGTTCTTTGGGGAGTCACCCCAAATTGAGCCCAACAAAACTAAATATAAAATAGGACTGAGGGCAACAATGCCCTCAGAGGTAAAATGTTCCTGGACTCAATCCATATTACCAGAAAAACAAAACAAAAAATTATTAGGGAGGATGAGGTTTGTGTTTCTGTGCCTGGCTTATTTCAATTAGTAAAATGGCCTCCGGTTCTGTCCATGTTACCTGTCTTTCTCATGGCGAACAGTGTTTGTGTGTATGTACCATGTTTTCTTTCATGAGCTGGTTGGCAGTTTGTTTCCCTGTTTTGGCTATTTTGAATAATGCTGCAGTAAGTACAGGAGTGCATATGTCTGTTCCACATACCTATTTCACCTCCTTTGGACATACACCTTGGAGTGGGATTACTGGATCATGTGGTGGATCTATTTCTAGTTTTTAAAGTAACTTCTATAGTATTTGCCATAATGACTGTATTCATTTATATTCTTTGCAACAGCACTCATGGGTATAATGTTCTCTAGAACATTACCAACTCTTGTTACCTTTTGTGTTTTTGATATTATCTACCCTCCTGGAGTGAGGTGAGAAGTGATTGTGGTTTTGATGCCTTTGTCTGATGACATTTTTTTTTAAATATATATACCTGGTAGCCTTCTGCTGAGAGATGTCTCTTTAGGTGTGTTGTTCATTTTGTGATTTGGGTTGTTTTGCTACCAAGTATTTGAAGTTCCTTATACAGTTTCCATATGTTAACCCTTTGTCAGATGTATAGTTTTCAATTACTGTCTCCCATTCTGTAGGTTCCCTTGTCTGTGTTATTCTCTTAGCAGTAGTTTTGAACCCAGGGCCATTCTACCTCTGAGCTATACCCCCAGCCAGTTTTATTTTTTTAAATAGGGTCTTGATAAGTTGCTGAGGCTGGCCTCAAGCCCACAATCCCCCTGTGTCAACTACATCCATATGAGCATCATGACTAGTGATCTTTAAACTGCAAACTCCACATTTGTTTTTGTGTGAGGTACTGGTGGTTGAACCCAGGAGCATTATACCTCTGAGATGTACCCTAGTCCTATTTTTTATTCTTTATTTTGAAACAGTATCTCACTAAGTTGCAGGGGGCCTCACTAAGTAGCTTAGGCTGGCCACCAACTTGTGATCCTCCTGTCTCAGCTTCCCAAGTACTGGGATTACAAGCATGCACCACCACGCCCATCCAAACTCCAAGTCTTAAAAAACTATCTTAACTGGCCAGTTTATGTTTAATAATACTCATTTTTCAAAAGGTGAAAATCACTCTGAAAATATATCAGATCATACATATTTTGCCAATAAATGCTTTTTCTCTAAGCTTGAATATTTGCAGTTTCTCTCTTCAAATAGAACAGAAACCAAGATTTAGCTTTAGAAGGCTGGCATGGTGGCTCATGTGTGTAATCCTAGTACTTGGGAGACTGAGACAGGAGAATCGCAAGTTTGAGGACAGCCTCAGCAAGTAGTGAGACGTTCATCAACCTAGCAAGGCCCTGTTTCAAAATAAAACAAAATAGCAAGACCCTGTTTCAAAATAAAAATAGGGCCAGGGGTGTAGCTCAAGAATATAATGCTCCTAGGCTCAATCCCCAGTAAAACACACACACACACACACACACACACACACACACACACACACACGATTTAGCTTTATTTTTTGAGCATTTAGTTTGGATCAATAGTGAATTTTAAGGCTGTGAGTGGTAGAAAAGAAACAATTCTAAGATCCTGGCACCCAGGTGTGCATAAAGGCCTTGCAAACTGGGTCTGCTTTTCCTTGCTCTTTGTTGTGTCCTCTGACTATAAACATTTCAGGCTGTAGTTCTAATAGGAAGCTGAGAGTAGCCATCCTCATGGTTTCCTGGCTATAGGCATCTTCTGTCCTTCAAGCTGTTCACTTGCCTTGACAGGAGGAAACAGCGAGCTGAAACAGGCCTTTCTGTTTGTTCTGTGGCAGGCGAGACACTGGCTGAAAGAATAGAAACTTTCAAGTCCATAGATTAGTACCAGGGACACAGTGTGACTTTTGGCAGAAATGACACTCGCTGGGACCCAGTTCTGTTTCTCTTCTGAAAGCCGGTGAGCTGCAGCACCAGCCCTGCCTTGCACAGCCCCACCCAGGCTGCTTTGCATTGCTCGTGTCTTCTTTCCAGAGCTCAAGTTGGGACCTGGCAGCCAGAGCGATCATCCTGTCTCTACACTCATGGTATGTTTGCACTTAGATTCTTAGATTTTTCCTTAAAACTCTCTCCTACTAGCCTTAATTACCTTCTCAATGTGTCTCTTTTCTAAGTGCTGGGTATCTGTGAGTATTTTCATTAAATTGCTCTCATTTCTTTGCTTGGGATTGTTTCAGGGTGCTGAGGGTGGGGTCTGCCCTTCACAGTGTGCACCCCATGTTTCTCTCTGCTATCTCTCAAATATGCTGTCTTTGGTAGAAGTTCCTAAATTTAATCGCTTGATTCTTGTTTACTCCTTAGCTATCAAAAAATGACTGTGTCAGTCATGCCCCTTATCTCCCCTCCTGCACAGGCAGCCTGTCCTCTTTCATCTACCTGGGTGCCTGCAGTGAGGGTCATGGGTGGCAGGTGAGGCAGGCGGGTAAACTCTGAAGGTCCTCTGGTGCTGATGGGTGCCTACTGGACCAGGAAGAGGCAGAGAGTGAGGAGAATTCTTCCGTGTGGATAAACTCCTTTGCTTCAGTAACTGCTTCATGGGACCACAGAGAGCTTTCTATTGCCCTTTAGATGCACAAGTAAAATAGTCACAATTTATTATTTTAAATTAATAGTGCATCAATTATAGTTGACAACATTTTAAAAATAGTGATTAGTAACTATTATAGTACTAGGCATGAGCTCTATGCATAAAAAGGTTAATAAAAATTCTGAATTATTGAAGTAGGAAATGTGAAAGGTATTTGGATTTATTTAAGTAGGTGTTTATTTGTGAATTGTGTGTGTGTGTATGTATCCATGGACTCACAGAAAGTAAAACGATAAAGAAGGTTGTTCTAAGGCTCCTTATTCAAGGAATAACAATCTCCACAATATTATTAGATAACTCTGATAGATCATAGACCTTTGGACAATGTGCCAAGACACTACACAGAGCAAAGCTTGAAGTGTTTAAAGGACAGTGCTTAGGAGGTTTCAGACCTTATCCAATGGTTGTTGACTTCTGTATAGCTAAGTATTTTCTAATGTTGCTTGGCAGTACTCAGGTAGCCAGATGAAAGTACGTAGATTTAGTTTAGGCAAAACAATGTGAATGGAGGGAGGTATGTATATTTGCATGTTAGCATATATGTTTCGGGTTGCCTTTAGTATCTGTTGCAGAAGCCTGCAGGTGGTAATGTGTCGGCACAGGGTCTGGAGGAAGCTCGGGGAGCTATTTGGAAACATGAGATTTTCATGAAGAAATCTCCGATCCCTGTTTGTCATTGTATATGGGACTTCTTAAATGTGAGTATGCTATGAATAGTCAAGAGTGAGATCTACATAGCATTTTAAAAGCAATATATTAAGAAATCTCCAGCAGTGCATTTGAAGTTGGGGCATTTGCTTAGTGACAATGGTTGGTGTTCTACAGATCACATTTATAGCCATTTTAAGTGTGGAGTTCATGATAGGAATTTTAGGGAATGGATTCATTGCTCTGGTGAACTGCCTGGACTGGGTCAGGAGAAGGAAGCTCTCTTCAGTTGATCAAATCCTTACTGCTCTGGCCATCTCCAGAATTGGTCTGTTCTGGTTAGTACTCATTAACTCACTGATTTCTGCATTGCACCCAGATTTAGCAAAGACTGGAAAAGTGATACGAATCATTAACTTTCCATTGGCAGTGACCAATCATTTAAGCATCTGGCTCGCTACAAGCCTCAGCATCTTTTATTTTCTCAGGATTGCCAATTTCTCCAACTCTGTTTTTCTCTACCTAAGATGGAGAGTTAAAAAAGTGGTTTCTGTGACACTGCTGGCGTCTCTGGTTCTCCTGTGTTTAAGAATTGTACTCATGAACACATATATTGACATCTGGATTGATCGATCTAAAGGAAACATGACTTGTAATTCAAATTTGAGTAACTGCTCTACACAATTTTACAGTCTTCTTATATTCAACAGCATTGTGTTTGCCTTCATACCCTTTGCCGTGTCCCTGACCACGTTTCTCCTGCTCATCTTCTCCCTGTGGAGGCATCTGAAGACCATGCAGAGCAGCGCCCCAGGATGCAGAGACACCAGCAGCACAGCCCACGTGAAGGCCTTGCAGACAGTGGTGGCTTTCCTCCTGTTGTACGCCATCTTCTTTCTGTCACTTCTTGTACAAGTTTTTAGCTCTGTGATTCCAGACAAATATTTTATTATTGCATTTTTCCGGGTTACTGAAATAGCTTTCTCTTCAGTCCACCCAGGTGTCCTGATTCTGGGGGATAGTAAGCTGAGACAGGCATCTGTTTCGGTACTGTGGTGGCTGAGGGGCAGATTCAAAGATGCAGGACCACTGAACCCCTAAAATATTTCAGTGCTTGTCTTGCATGTTCTAAAGGAAAATCAAATCGCTAGAGATTCTTGTATTATGAATTGATGCTTTCCAAATATTCTTCAGTCATATGTAACTTTGTGCATTTTTCAAAATAGATTTAGTTTCATCAGAATCTATGTATTCTTAAAACTTTAGCAGAATATATGTACAAGTGTGTATATCTCATGCTTATACAGCAAGGATATGAATAGAGACCACTTAAATGTAAGAACTCTTTATTATAACAATATTATTTTTGCATCCAACTTTATTCTTTTTGAGCTTTTCAAATGATTAACCTATATCAGATGTATGTGTGCATATGTTATATGTAGTAAAAATAAAACTCAATAATTAATACATATAATAATAATATTGTAACCTAGAATATGCATGTAAATTTTCAAATAAGTAAAGAATAACATATAGACTTGGAACTTGGAAATTGGTGCACTAAATACACTATTTCAAATATAAAACCCATTTTTTTTTTTTTTTGCTATACTGAGGATTGAACTCAGGGGCATTCTATCTCTCCAAGTTATACCCCCAGTTCTATTTTTTATTCTTTATTTTGAAACAGGGTCTTACTAAGTTGTGGAGAGCCTCACTAAGTAGCTGAGGCTGGCTGCGAACCCAGATCCTCCTGTCTCAGTCTCCCAGGTACTGGGATTACAACCATGTGCCACCACACCTGGATCTATAAGACCCTATTTATTTATTTATTTATTTATTTATTTATTTATTTATTTACTGCAGTACTGGGGATTGAACTCAGAGGCATTCTACCTCTGAGCTATACCCCCAGCCCTATTTTTTATTCTTTATTTTGAAACCGAGTCTCACTAAGTTGCGGAGTGCCTCACTAGGTAGCTGAGGCTGGCCGTAAACCCGGATCCTCTGGTCTCAGCCTCCCGAATGCTGGGATTACAAGCATGCACCACCACGCCCGGCTGTATAAGACCCAATTAAAAAAAAAATTTTAGAAATATCTCAGAATTCTGAGGTTACTTTACTACAATTTCCCTATCTAAAGTATTAGCTTTGAAACCTTTGAATGAATTATATTTTTCTATGTAATTTACAGGTATGTACTGCAATCCATTTTAATGTGCATGAATAACAAATTATGGCTAATGAATGCCTTTTAAATAAACATCATAGTGGGAAATTGATGTTTTATTATACTTTATGTCAACATGCATTTGTATTTTACTAGGGTGGAAAATGTCTAAGTTCTCCTAAGAACAGAAATTTAGAGTATCATGAGTGACCAACACATATTTAACCTGGACTCTGTGTATGTATGTATACATGTGGTTAGTGTTGGCTGCATGGCATAAATGAAAGGTAAGTGGAAAATTACATAAATTTAAAGCAACAAACAAAAAATATAATAAATTGGGTTCCAGAGGGAGGATAAAGGGGAGGAGAACATGGCCATGTGCCCTGTGCTCAGTGCAGTTAGCTTTGCCATAGGATCAATTTCAGTCAATTTGAAGAAATGAAGAACTCCATTGTTCATGCCTTATTTTCCCAAAGAAATCTTTTCTGAGTGCTGAGTTTGTGTTGGTATAGATTTCCTTCTTCTCTAATGTAGTTCATTTGATTACTCTCTCATTGAAAAAATACACGTAGAATGTATTTTCAATGCATCCTTTTGAGATATCTTACTAAGAAATAGATACTATAAAATAAAAGTTGGACATGTGTCATAGTTAGCCACTAAACAGATAATATTGTAATGTTTATGTAGCCAGTAATCTCTAAATTTCATACCTTTTTAGTACTCACATAGTGTAATATTATTTCTCATGTGAAGAAATTGAGATTGTGAGATGTTAACAGGAATATCCAGCAGGGCATGGAGAGGCACCCCCAAATTCATGAAGAGTCAACGGGAAGATGCTGAGTATAGCCACATCCAGAATCTGGTGGAAAAAAGAAGTCATAAAAGAATACCCAATTTTGGTGCTTATATTAAATAGTGTGTGTGTGTGTGTGTGTGTGTGTGTGTGTGTGTGTCTGTGTGTGTGTGGTGGGTATTGGGGGTTGAACCCAGGAACTCTCTACCTCCAAACTACACCCCCAGCCCTATTTTATTTTTACTTTGAAACAGTATCTCACTAGGTTGACGAGAGTCTCACTACTTGCTGAGGTTGTCCTTGAACCTGCAATCTTCTTGTCTCAGCCTCCCAAGTACTGGGATTACAAGCATGCACCACCATGCCTGGCTACAGGTTCTTAATTTTCTATATTAGGATCCTGGGTAATGTGCACACACAAAGGTACAGGTATGGCTGGGTGTGGTGGCATGTAACTGTAATCTCAGTACTTGGGAGGCTGAGACAAGAGGATCACAGGTTTGAGGACAGCCTCAGCAACCTAGTGAGAGTCTCAACAACCTAGCAAGACCCTGTTTTAAAACAAAAAAATGGGACTGGTGGTGTAGCTTAGAGGTAGAGTGCCCCTGAGTTCAATCCTCAGTACCCCCTCCCCCCCCCAAAAAAGGTGCAGATATTATTTTTGTTGGTTGAACTGGAACCAGCTGCTTTGCTAATGTCACATGAGCTTTGAGCTTTAAGTTCATTCCCTTTTCTTCTCCAGATGGAAAACTATCATCCACATAAAATTGTTGGTAATGATCATTTTACTTCTTCCTCCTAATTATTTATAATTCTCCTGATTAGCTGCTTAATAAAATGGCTAGAAGACTACAAATGTTAACCTGTTGTTGCAGTATCTGGCATCTTCATTTGTAACTGGAGAGTTTTGTGGTATTTTACTTATAAGTGTAACATCGTCTACAGTTTTAATGTAGATGATTAACGTAGTTTTAAACATAATTTTAACAAGGTTTTAAATGTAGTTTTAAAAATCATCTTTGGAGAGAATCATTCTCTTCTTTTCTTTGAAATAAAATCTGTGTCCAAGGCATCAGCTTTGTATTACTTTATGAAGATAATTATGTATTTCGCTCTTACCAATTAAAATAATGATGATGTGAATAGTGGTGGATACAACACTCATACGTCCTGTAGTGCATGCGTTCTATATTCCAGGAAATGTCTCACAAATATTGACTTGTGTATGTTGTAAGGACTTTGCAACCCTCAGAGGCAAACTGGAATTCAGAAAGTATCTACAGAATAATGAATGATAGGCAATAGTTTAAGGTGAAATAACCAAGTTGACCACATCAGAAATCTTTTCAAAATAGCATATGCTAGAAGTAAACTCATTCACATTATTCAACTGTTGAGGAATGCAACAACAACTCTAAACTCTTGGCAAAAGGGTTCAATGAATTAATATTATTTCATGTAAAAGAGACTAGAGCCATTATCTTTCCACTATTCCTCACTGTGAAATCTACTTCAGAAAGACTAGTATGACCTCGTTTTTTTCTTAGCCCTAAAAATTCAAATGTTAAATCTTTAACCCATAACCTGACTGTATTTGATGATAGGGTATTTAGGGAAGTCATACGTAAATGAGGTCATAAGCTGAGGCTGTACTCCAGTAGGACCGTGTTCTTATGAGAAGAGGAGAGACTTGAGGAGTCTCTGAGCTTATGGAAGATGAATTTGGGAGAAGTTGTGCTGCCTCATTAGAATCTAACCCTACTGGCCCCTCGATTGGGCTTCCAGGCTCCAGACCCCTGTGGAAATCAATCTTTATTGTTTAAGTCACCAGCCAGTGGTATTTTGTAATGGAAGCCTTGAAACGCTGATTTAAAGTAAAAAGAATGAGAGGGAAAGTGATATTCAGGAAATAAAATGTTAAATATGCTGACAAAATGAGCATTAGATTTGTGTGCATTGGAAGAAAGCAACATTTTTATTTATTTATTTTTTATTTATTTATTTTTTTTGCGGTACTGGGGATTGAACTCAGGGACATTCTACCTCCGAGTTATACCTCTAGTCCTATTTTTTTTATTCTTTATTTGGAAACAGGGTCTCACTAAGTTGCAGAGTGCCTCACTAGGTAGCTAAGGCTGGCCGTAAACCCGGATCCTCCAGTCTCAGCCTCCCAAATGCTGGGATTACAAGCGTGCGCCACCATGCCCGGCTCAAAATTTTTAAGTTTAAAGCAAGTTATTGTTAAGATTCCATATAAGATGAACTGGGTAATAAAACATATTCAGTTTTATTCTGCAAAAATTCTTTTTTTTAGTAAAGCTCTTAGTTAAAGCAAAAGTATCCACACGACACGTATCAGAAGGGGTGACTAGTGCAAAGGGATTTCAAAGCATGTCAAGGCCTTTGCTTAAAATGAAAAAAGACAGTGATGTAATTCAGACAGAATTAGAAAAAAGGAGTATTATATATAGTAACAGGTATATGTTACATTATTAAAAATAGAAAGTAAGCTGGGCGTGGTGGCGCACGCTTGTAATCCCAGTACTTGGGAGACTGAGACTGGAAGATCCGGGTTCGAGGCCAGCCTCAGTGACTTCATGGCCCTCTGCAACTTAGTGAGACCCTGTTTCCAAATAAAGAATAAAAAAATAGGGCTGGGAGTGTAGTTTGGAGGGAGAATGCCCCTGGGTTCTATCCCCAGTACCACAAAAAAAAGTAAGTAAACTTCTTTTTTGTTTGTGGTACTAGGATTGAACCTAGAGACATTCTATCTCTGAGATATACCCTAGACCTATTTTTTTATTCTTTATTTGGAAACAGGGTCTCACTAAGTTGCAGATTTTTTTTTTTTTAAATTTGAAATGGTGTCTCTCTAAGTTGCTGAGACTGGTCTTGAAACTGTAGTCCTCCTGTCTCAGCCTCCTAAGTACTGGGATTGTAGGAATGTACTACCTATCAGGCCTCCTGGCAGAAGTAAACTTCTAGCTTTATTTTGAACAGACATTTATACTCAGTGTTGCACATACATCATCATGTTTAGTCCTGAAAGCAGTGATAACAGTTTGGTACGTGAAGAAATTGAATGATAACAGAGGTTAAAAACCTTGCCAAGTTTCCACAGTAAGACAACGGAATAATCAAAGTGTTAGCACAAGCATTTGATCTCCCAAGTTTATCTTCGCAATTGCTATGTAGTCAGCTATGGAAAGAGAAGAAGAGTAAGACACCCTGAAATGCCCCTTGTGCCTCTCAAGAACCTAGACAGGGCAAGAGAACGTGAGAGCAGGCCCAGGCGCAAATGCCTAGTGAAGTATTATTTTGAAGGACACCGACTTTCTTTCATGCATGCTGGGGATTTGGGCAAGTTAATGTGATCTGTAAGGGGATGTTTTACTTGTGCGCATTCCATCTGTCCTTGGGATGCTGATCAGGCTAGGAACATAGAAAACTAAGCAAACTAATGATGTCATCCTAATGATGTTGTCGCTTCTGTAGCTTAACTCATAAAACCCCTCTCCCTGAGGTCCTGGCATGGAGTGGAGAGGGAAGTGCCCAGGTAGACAGCTGCCACTGGACCAAGTGTCCTGAGCGACGGAGGTGCTATTTTCTGGCAAAGCACCAAGGCACGGTGAGAAACACAGGTGTAAGCCGGGCGTGGTGGCGCACGCTTGTAATCCCAGCATTTGGGAGGCTGAGACCGGTGGATCCGGGTTCACGGCCAGCCTCAGCTACCTAGTGAGGCACTCTGAAACTTAATGAGACCTTGTTTCCAAATAAAGAATAAAAAATAGGGCTGGGGGTATAGCTCGGAGGTAGAACACCCCTGAGTTCAATCCCCAGTACTGCAAAAAAAAAAAAAAAAAAAAAAAAGAAATACAGGTGTACTTGTCCAGCCCATCACCACTGGGCTTCCTAGCCAAGGACCTGGCCAACCTATCGCCGCCGCACTGTCTGGTGAAGTCAGCTTTTCACTACTAGACCTTACCCAGAAGACTTTCTAATAAGTCGTGTGTCCCTCACCTCAGTCTCCTGTTGTCTTCTCTGGTTTCTCAAGGACCTATTCCACTGCCCTCACAAATGAGCTGTGAACAGAACATCTGAGCATACCCACATCTTAAGTATCTATGAGGAATTGGTTCTAGGCCTCCTCATGGACACCAAATCTGTGGATATATAATTCCCTTATTTAAATTGGTGTTATAGTTGGATATAAACTATCCTCATGCTTCCTTATACTTTATTTATTTTTTGTGGTGCTGGGGATTGAACCCAGAGGCATTCTACCTCCTACCTGAAGCCAGGATACTCCTGTCTCAGCCTCCTAAGTACTAGGATTACAAACGTGCACTACCATGCCCAGCTCCCCACACCTTTAAATTAATTGTGTGTGTGTGTGTGTGTGTGTGTGTGTGTGTGTGTGTGTGTGTGTGTTACTAAGGATTGAACTCAGGGCTGTTCTACCTCCGAGCTACACCCCAGCCCTATTTTTTAAAAAAATGTATTGTGTAACAGGGCCTCACTAGGTTGATGAGAGTCTCACTACCTGCTGAGGCTGTCCTTGAACATGTGGTCCTCCTGTTTCAGACTCTCAAGTACTGGAATTATAGGTGTGTGTCACCATGCCTGGCTTTCTTTTTAAATTTTGAAACAGGATCTCACTAGGTTGCTGAAAGTCTCACTAAGTTGTTGAGGCTGGCTTCAAATCTGCAATCCTCCTGTCTCAACCTCCCAAGTACTGCGATTACAGGTGTGTGCCACCAAGCCTGGCTATGGCTATTCCTTATATTTGCTATTTATGTATTCTGCGGAACCATCTTTTGCTTCTTTCCATCAAATCCCTCATTATTCTCCCACCTTCTAAAAGTTAACACATTTTTTATGTTGAACATTTTTGGATCAGACTTTAGTGTGTTCTGTGTCCTGTTTGAACACTGGTACCATTTACAGATACTGAAAAACTTATCTGTTAACGCTAGTGGAAGGAAGTGATAATATCCCAATAAAAGTAGCACACTAAGCCAATACAGAGACATTGTCTTTACTGATGAAATGTAGAATCTTTTACATTGATACTAGGACTGAGGGAAACTTTGCATTTGAGGGAAATGAGGAAACAAAAAACACAGAAATCCGGATGCAAATGCCAAAAGATGTATTTGTTTTGCACAGTGTTCTTACATAATGATAATATAATGTAATCCAAAAGGAAATAAGTAACCTTATCAAATAGAATAAGTAAGTTTAGAACAATTAGCAATTACGGTCTTAAGGTGTAACTAGACACCAGTTATACCTAATGCGAATAAAACACTAGAAAGTACACTCCTTCAAATCAACCACAAAAAGTAAGAGGTTCTTGGAAAGAAATCACAGACATGATATTTCCTTGAGACATTTATTGCAGGGAATATAACTTGTAACTTCGTGGTTGTGTTCTTGCCTAATATGTGTGGAGCCTTGAGTTAAAGGGGCAAGAGGGAGAGGTGGCTAGGGGAGGGCTGGGGGCCAGGCAGGGGCATCCAGCAGAGCTGGGGTCCCTGGCTCCATCCAGGGGAAGCCAGGCAGTACAGGCTGGGCAGTCAGAGGGGAAGGGACACATCTTCTGGAGGACTCACCCTCTTGGTGACTGTGCTGTCCTGCCTGGACACAGGAGCCCTAGATGAGGCTGCCCTGCACCTCAGCTGGTGAGTGTCCCCATGATCGTGTGGCCGGCTGCCTGCTCCTGGCCCCATGCCGTAGTTAGCGGTCACCGTTCTTTGGCCCCGTACCACCACCTTGCACAGTCCCCTGTACTGCCACACTGCATGGTCCGCCTCAGTGCACACCGTTCTGTGAATATTGGGAGCTTGCATGTAGTAGGCTCTCAATTCCTTTCTGAAGAATTGCTTTTCTAGTTGGAGGAAGGTCTTATGGATAAAGTGGGGGAAATGTGGAATAACTTCAAATACAGGTGTCAGAATCTCTTCAGTTGTAACGGAGGAAGCCGTAGTGAAAGTGCGGGCATGAACTCCAACAGATGTTGGTCTGTCAAAGAGAAAAACATCAGTCCAGGAGAGTCAACTCCTCAGCAGCAAAGCAGCCCCTTAAGAGAAAATGTTGCCTTGCAACTGAGATGAAGCCTGTCAAAGAATTCTTCAAGGAGAAACCAAAATTGTGCCACCGAAATCCCTCAAGTTGTTGAAATCAGCATCGAGAAGGATAATGATCCACGTGTCACCTCAGGAATAAGACTCATGCGAAGAGATTCCAACCCTTGACATGCCCCATGGGATGGGAAGAAAAAGCATTCCTGTTCAGCAAAGACCCAGAGTTCCCTGGATCCCGATAAAGGCCAGCAGGACATGAAGCGGACTTCAGAGGTGAGAGAGCGGTGCTACAGAGCGAGCTCTGCTGGTGACGCAGCCAGCAGAACCCTGGGGAGCCACTCTCTGAGACAGAGGCTACAGGACACTTGTGTTTTCCCATGAGAGCTTATAGCAAGCAGTCAAAGCCCCTCTTTTCCACTGGAAGAAAAATACATCTTTCTGAAATAATGCAGGGAATGTAACTTGTAACTTAGTGGTTGTGTTCTTGGACGCAAGGAAAGGAAAATGCCCTTTTCCTGCTGGCTCAGACTTAGCCCAAAAATAGTATTTGATTAAACAGCATACAGCCCCTGTGAGTCAACTTTTTTTTGATACATTTGATTCATCTTTGGTTTCTACAGAAGATGAGGAAGATGGACTGAGAGAAGGAAGGGGGCTTAGTACTGAGGAAGGGGTGGCTCCCCCTTCCAATGCACAAATACATACATTTGAAGCTACTGCACAGGTTAATCCATTATATAAATTGGGACCAAAGTTAGCTCCTGAAATGACAGAAATAAGTGGGGACCATTGTGCAATTCCACAAGCTAACTGTGACTCAGAAGAGGACACAACCACCCTGTGTTTGCAGTCATGGAGGCAGAAGCAGCGTCAGGTATCTGGAGATCGCCATGCCCATGTTAGCAGACAGGAAGCCTGGAAGGTCCATACACAGACTGATTTCATACACTGCCTCCTGCTGGATTTGCTTCAGATCCCAGGGAATCCCTGTTACTGGGGAGTGACGGACCGTTATGAAGCAGAAGCCCTACTCTTTTTTTTTGCGGTACTGGGGATTGAACTCAGGGGCATTCTACCTCCGAGCTACACCCCCAGCCCTATTTTTTATTCTTTATTTTGAAACCGAGTCTCACTAAGTTGCGGAGTGCCTCACTAGGTAGCTGAGGCTGGCCGCGAACCCGGATCCTCCAGTCTCAGCCTCCCAAATGCTGGGATTACAAGCGTGCGCCACC
>PVLC010010487.1:11468-43859 GCA_004027655.1 Graphiurus murinus | reverse complement strand
CTCCTGTCTTAGCCTCCCAAGAACTGAGATTGCAGGTGTGCATCATCACACCCATCTGAATGTCTGTTTAAAAAACGCCTTTAGCTGAGCGTGGTGGCACGCATACCTGTAACCCCAGTACTTGGGAGGCTGGGACAGGAGGATCACAGGTTCAAGGCCAACCTCAGCAACTTAGTAAGGTTTTCCACAGATTAGTGAGACCCTGTTTCAAAATAAAAGAATAAAAACAGGTCTGGGAGCCAGGCGTGGTGGCGCACACTTGTAATCCCAGCATTTGGGAGGCTGAGACCGGAGGATCCAGGTTCCCAGCCAGCCTCAGCTGCTTAGTGAGGCCCTCCGAAACTTAGTGAGACTCTGTTTCCAAATAAAGAATAAAAAAATAAGGCTAGGGCTGTAGCTTGGAGGTAGAATGCCCCCAGGTTCCATCCCCAGTACTGCAAAAAACCCCAAAAAACAAAAAACAAAAAAAACAGGTCTGGGGGTGTAGCTTGGAAGTAGAATGTCCCTGGGTTCAATCTCTAGTACCACAAAATAAATAAATAATAAGTAAATAAATATTAAAAATACTTTTAGTACAAATGATGCAATGGGAAGAATAGCTGACTGAATCAGGCTGAGTTTCAGTCTCTGCCTGTATAACTTTGGACAAGTCATTTTTTTTTTTTTGCAGTACTAGGGATTGAACTCAGGGGCATTCTACCTCCGAGCTATACCCCCCAGCCCTATTTTTTATTCTTTATTTTGAAACCGGGTCTCACTAAGTTGTGGAGTGCCTCACTAGGTAGCTGAGGCTGGCCTCGAACCCAGATCCTCCAGTCTCAGCCTCCCGAATGCTGGGATTACAAGCGTGCGCCACCACGCCCGGCTTTGGACAAGTCATTTTTATGAGCCTTAGACACTGGATTTTTCTGACATTCTGATAACTTTTGCTCAGTCTTTAAGAGGTTCTTGGGAAGAATATAACAATGGAGACTGTTTGGAAAAGTTGCCATGTCCCCTTTATTTTTGTGGGTTTTTTTTTTTTTTTGTGGTACTGGAGATTGAACCTGGGGACATTCTACCTCTGAGCTACCCCCCCGAGCCCTTTTTATTTTCATTTTGAATCAGGGTCCCGCTAAGTTGCCAAGGCTGTTCATGTCCCCTTTAGAATGGCATCAGGGGTTTCATTTTCCCCTTCTGCTACGAATATGCAAGCCCGCCACCCGTTCCAGTGAGCTCACTATGGGGTTTCTGGCTTGGAGAAGTAACTGTTGACGGCATCCCTTGGGTGGAGCCTTGGAGTCCAGCCTGAAGACTACAGTTGCTGGCTATTTTTGGTCAGTGGTGACTCCAGGAAGAGACCACAAGACCCTTGGATTGGTCATTGTTCCACTGGGGAAGGGGAAGACCAAGAAACAAACCCAAACTGAGTGTAAATGAGATCTGACTTCCTCTACCCCCACCCCACCACAACATCCTTCTCCTCGGGACTATGAAATTGCTTTTGGCTGAGTCTTAAATTGCTGAGCTCCCCTTCCCCTTCCTCTCTCTGAGTCACTGGCGTCTATGTTGCCCTTGGATAGGGAGAGCTAGGCAATGTGGGCTTGGGTGGAGGAATTTTTAGCGAGGGAGTTTGCCACACTCCTAGAGCTTAGTATTGGGTTTTCAACTGATCCTGCAGTTTTAAAAAATATGTTAGACTTATAGATCAAAAGAGAGGGAATTCTGAATTTCCTGTAAGGGCCTGTTGGGATGATATGGCATAAGCAGGTTCCTCAGGATGCTGTGCCTTTTTCTAGATCTGTTTTTGACTACTTCCCTTTTTTGGAGGGGGGGCGTTGGAACCCAGGTTCACTCTACCGTGGAGCTACATCCCTAGCCTGTTTTTCTTTTTGAGACAGTGTCTCACCCAGGCTGGACTTGAACTTGGTGATCCTCCTGTCTCAGCTTCCCAAGCAGCTGGGATTACAGGCATGTGCCATTGTGCACAACTCTCCCCACTTCCTTCTTCTAACAGCTCTTCCTCTTCTTCCTCCTCACTGGCATTTTATCCTATGCTTGCCTGTGCATGTGGGGCCTGAAGCCATCTAGGAGGTGGCTGTGAACATGAGCCTCACCTTCTCTGAGCTCCCTGGAGGTAGTACAAAATAGAAATATTGGCACATGTCTCTGTTGAGGAACAAATTCCTAAGGCAGTTTAAACAGAGATTGCTTAGTTGGGAAGAGCTGGGCAATGTTGTCAGGAGCAAGTTTTTTTCCCAGCACTGAGCTTGAATGGCCTCTGGGCCATAAAAGAGCTTGCCTCTGTGATTAGCAGTCTTTTGGCAGCTTCTCATTCTTCCTGGGGTCTTGGCATGGGCTGTTAAGGATGTCATTTGCAGGTGGTAGATCAAAATGGCTTTTGGTGAGGAAGACAGGTGGAGGAAATAGAAGGAATGAGGAGTCAACTGGAAGAAGAGTAGATTTTTAAAAATTTATTATTTCCCCTTTCTGTAACAACCAGCACAGTATATGACGGTATTTAGCAAATACAGAGAGAAATAATCATTCATAAACCCACCACTTTAATGTAGCAATTATTATTTGTACTTCTTGTCACATCTTGTATTTGTATCTTTATTTTCCATGCAATCATAGTGCGCATTAAAAATTCTACTTCTTTCCCCCATTTAGCATATCATTAAGTGCTTAGATAAATGCAAAATAGCTTTGAAAATTCTGAATCCATTAACATGGCATGTAGGGAGGGTTCTTTGGTACATGACCCCATCCTACCTCCTTTCCAGGCTCAGCTCCCACTTGTTCCCATATCCACTCTATGCTGCAGCTTTGTGGGATCAAGATTTCCCAAGTAAGCCATAATTCTTTCCCTTTTTTGGTAGTGAGGATTGAACCCAGGGGCATTCTACCTCCGAACTACACCCCCAGCCCTATTTTATTTTTATTTGGAAACAGGGTCTTACTAGATTGATGAGAGTCTCACTACTTGCAGAGGCTGTTCTTGAACCTGCGATCCTCCTGTCTCAGCCTCCCAAGTCCTGGGATTACAAGTGTGTGCCACCACGCCTGGTTGCCCAATGTACTTTGTAAGAACTTATCATGTAGTTTTGCATCCATCAGAACTCCAGGCTTTGTCCTTTACTTAACTTGTGAATTTCTCAAGCTTCTACCCACCCTCCTCTTCGCCTCATAAAGGGGCTATTTCCAGATGGAGATGGGTAGGGATGGGAAAATCTTTGAAGTATGTTTAGTCAGTGAAGAGGTGGGGCTGGGAGTATGGTTCAGTGGAAAAGTGCTTGCCTAGCATATGCAAGGCCCTAGGTTCAATCCCCAGCACCACAATAAGCAAACAAACATGGCAAGGCAGAAACAGCAGCAATGTATGTAAGAGATCCCAAGCATTGGATGAACAGCTGGTAGGACATACTAGTCACCAGTCATAGAGGAAATAGACCATGGAGAAGGTGAAGGTGGTGCATTATCAGCATAAGTACAGAAAAGTCTATCTGGTCTCAACTCACCATTGCAAATTTCCTTCTTTCCTTCCTTCTTTATTCTTTGGTGTGTGTTTTGCAACAAGGTCTTGCTATATATTGCCCAGGCTGGCCCTGAATTTTCAGGCTTAAGTGATCCTCTTACCCCAGCCTCCTGAGTAGCTGAGACTACAGGCGTGCAACACTACACCCAGCTGTGCAAACTTCTTGAAACGTTCCAGATCTTAGTTTCCCATTTGTGGAATGGGAAGGGTAATAACACCCTACTTCTTACAGTTATAGTGAGGATTCATTCAGAGCTTCCATGTATTTGGAAGCACTCTCCGAGTTGTGAGGCACAGAGGAAGGAGGGCAGGCCTGGGACACTCCAGAATTTTTGTTCTAGCTGGCCTTTTAAAGTTGTCATATGTATGTATCTCATCAAGCCAGGAATGCAAGATGCTGTAGTTTCTCTGAGCTCCATGTGGGAGCTCCACAGGCTGGTTCTTTCCAGTAGGAGGTATGGAGGAAAATACTATCTCCCCATTCACCTGAACAGCACAGTTCCAAGTGGACCCTGCATGGCCCTGTTGAACAATGTCCAAAAGTGGTTGAAAAAGGGGTACCAACTTCTTAACTCTTTTTTATGACACTGAAGATTGAACTCAGGATCTTGTGCATTCTAGGCCAGTACTCTACCACTGAGCTACATTTCCAGTTCTTTTGTTTTATTTTGAGACAAGATCTTTTTTTTTTTTTTTTTTCTCGCGGTACTGGGGGTTGAACCCATGGGCATTCTACCTCTGAGCTACACCTCTGGTCCTATTTTTTATTTATTTTGAAACAGGGTCTCACTGAGTTGCAGAGGGCCTCACTAAGTAGCTGAGTCTGGCCTCCAACCCGGATCCTCCGGTCTCAGCCTCCCAAGTACTGGGATTACAAGCATGTGCCACCACGCCTAGCTTTGAGACAAGATCTTGCTGAAGTTGCCCAGGCTGGCTTTGAACTTGTGATCCTCCTGCCTAAGCCTGCCAAGTGGCTGGAATTATAGGTGTACACCACCATACCTGGCTTCTTCTGTTCTTTAGCATCAAACAAATGTTACTAGAGTTTCCTAACATCCATTTAGCTGGAGGGTGAAATATTTATAGAAGCTGTGGTAAAACTGGGCACCTTTCAGTTCTCCTGGCTCCAAGTCTGTTATGCACTGTTAGGTGTTAGGACAGATCTTCACGTCTGTCATTGATGATACACGCTTCAAAGGTCTGCACATCTCACCTGTCTTGGGCAAATAGCTCATGAGAAGCCATCCCAGCTAAATTCAGTATCTTTGGGTGGAGATTCTTTTATTTATTTATTTTATTTTATTTTTTTGGTACTGAGGATTGAACCCAGGATATTCTACTTCTGAGCTACACCCCCAGCCTTATTTATTTATTTATTTATTGTTTGTTTGTTTATTTTTGCAGTACTGAGGATTGAACCCAGAGGCATTCTACCTCAGAGCTACACCCTCGTCCCCATTTTTAATTCTTTATTTTGAAACAGAGTCTCACTAAGTTGTGGAGGGCCTCACTAAGTAGCTGAGGCTGGCTACTAACTTGCTATCCTCCTGTCTCAGCCTTCCAAGTGCTGGGATTACAAGTGTGTGCCACCAGGCCTAGCTTATTTTTTAAATTTTGAAACAGGATCTCAGTAAGTTACTGTGCACTAGCCTTAAACATATGATCCTACTTTCTTAGCCTCCTGAGTGCCGTGATTATAGGCATGGGTGGAGATTTTTGATGTAGTTTGTATTTTGTTTTCACCACATACTATCCATGGTTTCTTGCTGCTTTCTTGCACATTTGCAAACCCACAGTCGATGCCAGGCTTTTAGGTTTTATAAAGAAGCAAACAACTTGAGCTTGTGGAAAATCTGTTGGTCAACTGCAAAACACAACAAGGGAAAATGACTTGTTCAAAGTCCTATAGTAATTCAGAAGCAGAAGCTGTTCTTGAAGCTCAGCCCCTCAGGAGTGTGTTCTTTCCATTATATCAGCTTATTCCATGGTATTGTAAGCTACATGAGAACAGAGATGCTTTTCCACTACCCATGATATCCCCAGTACCTAGATTAGTGCCGGGTATAGAGTAGGTGCTCAATAAATATTGTCAAATAGATATATTCAATATTCATTGAGTAGGTGTTTTTCAGGATGGAATTGTCTTCCTCAGACTCCTTTAGCTAGGTCTTCCAGAGAGCTAAACAACAATCCCAGTGGTCTACTTGAGGCTACTTAAGGTGAGCCAAGCACAGTGGTGCTTGCCTGTAGTCCCAGGACTTGGGAGACTGAGTCAGGAGGATTAGAAATTGGAGGCTATCCTCAGCAATTTAGCAAGACCCAGTTTCAAAATAAAAGATAAAAAGGGCTGGGGGTGTAGCTTGGAGGTAAGATGCCTCTGGGTTCAATCTCTAGTACCAAAAACAAAACAAAACAAAAAACAGAAAAAGAAAAGAAACTACCTAATATGTACCTAGCTGGGCCCTGGTAGAATGGAGCCAAGTAGTTGCAGGGAGCAAGAAGGCGTTGTCCATTTTATGCACCTTGGAGAGCCTGTTTATCTGTGAGTGGCCAGCTTGTTCACAGCCAGTTCCCACTCCCTTTTTCCATGTCTTCACACAATACAGTAGTGTTCATGCCAAGGGGGAATATTCGAATCAAAGCTTTTAGTGGATGCTAACAGGCAGCCATGCAGCCATTTCTATCCGCCTTTGTGAAACAGCCCAGAGGCCCAGAGTTTTGGCCGTAGAGCACATATTTGAGGCATTACCCAGTTTTTTTTTTTTTTTTTGCATGTGCACTGCTCATTATGGCATGGCCAACGGGCAAGGCTGCATTGTGTAATCGAATCCTTAGAGGTTTGTGCCTCTGAAGTTTAGGAATTCTGTTGGCATCTGGGCTGAGGGATGAGCAGAGCTAGACGAAGATCAGGGAGGACAGTGGGGAAGTCCTAGAGATCACTTTGTTGGAGGCACCCAGTAGCCATTCACTCCTGCTTTTACTGCTGTTGCCACCACCACTACCACCACCACTACCACCCTGGCCGCCTGAGTGCTCAGGGCTGCATGTCTTTGGAGATTGGGGCATGTTTTGGTCAATTTAGGATTATTTTATTTTTTATTATTTATTTGTTTATGTATGTATGTATGTATGTATTTATTTATTTTTGCGGTACTGGGGATTGAACCCCTACCTCCGAGCTATACACCCCAGCCCTATTTTTTATTTTTTATTTGGAAACAGGGTCTCACTAAGTTTCAGAGAGCCTCACTAAGTAGCTGAGGCTGGCTGCAAACTCGGATCCTCAGGTCTCAGCCTCCCAAGTACTGGGATTACAAGCATGGGCCACCATGCCCGGCTAATTTAGGCTTATTTTAGGGGTAATAAGAGGACTTTTTTTCCCTCTACTTGCTTGTGAGAGAAGAGTGTGGCCAATATTTAGGAGGTATAAGTTTAGGTCTACTAGGTAATTTTTTTTTTTTTTTTTGCGGTACTGGGGATTGAACTCAGGGGTGTTTTACCTCTGAGCTATACTCCCAGCCCTATTTTTTATTCTTTAGTTTTGAAACAGGGTCTCACTAAATTGCGGAGTGCCTCACTAGATAGTTGAAGCTGGCTGTGAACCCGAATCCTCTGGTCTCAGCCTCCCAAATGCTGGGATTACAAGCGTGCACCCCCACACCCGGCTTACTAGGTAAATTTGGATGCCCTAAAATAGATGGAACCTCTGAAGGTTACATTTGTTTTTGTTTTTTTTGTGTGTGTGGGGGGGAGTACTGGGGATTGTACCCAGGGATATTTTACATCCAAGCTATTCACCCATCTTTTTATCTTTTTATTTAAAATAGGGTCTTGCTATGTTGCTGAGGCTGGCCTCAAACTTGCAATCCTCCTGTCTTAGCCTCTCAAGCCCTGGGATTACAGGTGTGTTCCACCATGTTTGGCTAGGCTATCTTGTTTTGAAAGGACTTTTTCCTCTGTTTTTGTAGTGCTGAGCTAGACACTGTATAAGGAATGTAACAGTCATAGTCTGTTTGCAGTGCAGACATAAGACAGACTTTATTTTACAATTTTGGATTATTTTTTTTCTTTATGAAAGTAATACATATTTGCTGTAAGAAACAATATTGGAATGAAATGAAACAATATTGGAAAATATAGTCTTCTGCCCTGACCCTACTCTCCTGAGACCCTGTTTCAAAAATAAACAAAAAATAGGGCTGATGGTGTGGCTCTGAAGTAGAATGTCCCTGGGTTCAATTCCCAGTACTGAAAAACAAACAAACAAACACCCCGAAGAGTTTTGCTAAATTGCTGAGATTGGCCTTCAACTGCAATCCTCCTATCTCAGCCTCCTAAATACTGGGATTACAGGCCAGTGTGCTACCATGCCCAGCTCTATGTTTGATGTGTTTTGAAAAACTACAACAGCAAAAATACTTAGCCTAGTGACCACTGGTCCTGGTCATAGGAGCTTGTTAGCTTGAGGATATTGATCACATTGAATGAGCCAAGTCAGGAGAGGAAAAGCAGAATTACCAGAAATGCTGGCTCTCTCCTGCCCACTCAGGGTAGGCCCCACCCTTCTCTTGTCTTCCAAGTTCCCAGACTTCCACAGTGGGTGGAACAGAGCTTCTGCTTGCATCGCCTTTAATCCTAGGGCCTCTGCCACCAGAAGTTGACCCTGGCTGGGCTGGGCCTACAGGCTACTGCTGGCAGCATTACCTTCCCCTTTAGACAAACAGGAAGCTGCTGCCAGACTCTGGGTGATTGGAGCTCTCTGAATCAAGGGACTGTAGGGCAGAGAGAGCAAAGCTCTGAGATCAGCCTCCAAAATGGGAAAGGGAATGGGACATTGAAGAATTTTTTTTTTCAGATTATTTAAGAAGGCTGTGGTCTAGTGTATCTCCAGGCACTTATTGTAGGCCACACTTGTAGGAAGATCTGTGTTTTCATATTTACTGTCTGCATGCCTTTGGGGAAGTCCCTTAACCTCCTTGAGGCGCCTCCCTTTTTTCCCATTGGTAAAGTAGAGATGATGTGCTAGCCTCTGAGTTGTTGGAAAACTCAGAAATGGTAACGTAGAGCTCAAATGTTAACTCTGTAGAAAATTAAGCATATAGGATTTAGGTGCTCAGAGAAGTTTAAATCATGTTTTAATTGCGTCTGTTGATAAAGGCAGTAGAGTGTGTCAGTTAGACGAGAGACTTTCAGCTCACCATTAAGAATGGTTATGATCCTTAAATAGGGTAAACCTCAGTTATCAGGAAAAGTTTACTTCTGTGGAATAGCTCATTTACAGACCATTTGGAACCAATGAGGCATTGCCATATAATTGGCTTTCAACTATCCATAACAAACTTATGGTTCAGCTACCTGTGGGCTGCTTGTCCTAAGTCATGTGAGCTTGGAGAATACAAACTCCCTTGGCTTTTCTGATAGTCCAGATAAGATGTAATTAGTTGGGTAAACATGTCCAATAAATTTTCAAAGTGAAATTAATCCATAGGGTATTACTCTTACAGCTATGTGTATAACTGATCTTAATCATGAGATAAACGATGAACTTTGCCCTCTGAAGTGAGGAATGTGTTAGATCTGTTTCAAAATAAAAAGTTAAAAAGGGCTGGGGTTGTAGATTGGAGGTAGAACAAACAAACAAAAAGATCCTGAATCAAAAAAGGATTTTAAAAAGATCACAAGCCGGGTGTGGTGGCACATGCTTGTAATCCCAGCATTCGGGAGACTGAGACCGGAGGATCCGGGTTCAAGGCCAGCCTCAGCTACCTAGTGAGGCACTCCAAAACTTAGTGAGACCCTGTTTCAAAATAAAAAATAAAAAATGGGGCTGGGGCTGTAGCTCGGAGGTAGAATGTCCCTGGGTTCAATCCCCAGTACCACACACACACAAAAAAAAATCACAAAACTGTGGTAGTGCACACCTGGAATCCCACTACTTGGGAGGCTAAGACCAGAGGATTGCAGGTTCGATACCAGCCTCAGCAACTTAGCAAGACCCTGTTTCAAAATAAAAATTAAAAAAGTAGAGTTGGAGGTATAGCTCAGAGGTAGAATGTCTCTGGGTTCAACCTCTAGTACCAAAACAATAAAATAAAACAACAAAAAAAAAACACACAGAAAGATCATGAGGCCAGAATACAATTCAGAGAAAATTCTAGCAGTTGGGGCTATGTAGGGATGGCCACCTGTTATGTTTGTGTTCTGCCTGCTTGGGGCCTGGCCTGACTCTTATTTGCAGCTGGCTTCCTGTGTCACTGTCTTGTTAGTGTCAGGCCACTGCCTTCAAGGCTAGCTGTGCTTTCCACCTGGTTGAGCCAATAACTTCTTTGGTTTTGCCATGTTTCTAGACACATAGCAGTTACTAGTTAGCAGGTGAGAATTTTGGGGGTGGCTGCTTAAACTAGCTAATATAGAGTCTTATTTATACCTTGGTAGGAATATGAACATCAATCTGGCTTCTCGCAGAAATAAGGAGGTTTGGGGGAAATCTTGGAAGGAGTACTCTTTTGAATCTGAAGGGCTGTGGTAGTCTAGCTTGCTGCTAACTTCCCTGGGAAGTCTTTTTCTTTTTTGCAGTTCTGAGGATCAAAGCCAGGGCCTCATGTATACTAAACATGCATTTTATCCCAGAACTATACTGCTAGCCCCTCCCGGAGCAATCTTGTTCCTTGCTGAGCTATAGTCTGTTCCACAGTGGGTTGGTTTGGCTAATTTTCGAGGACCACTCCTGCTCTGAAGTTCTGTAACTTATTCCAAAATGTTATACTCCCCTAACAATGGGGACTGGTTTGCCTTCCTGCAGATTGGGCAGAAATGGCTATTTACTGGGCATGATGGTGCACACCATCAAATACAAGTACTTGTATTGCAGGAGGCTTGTCCTCAGAGAATGAGAAACAGAGGCTGGAGTAGGATAATGCAGGTCTCTTTGTTCATCAATGAGGCTCAGTGAGCAAAGCTCTGGGTGCCAAATGGCGTCATCATACAGATTATATAGCCTCAGAGAGACAGGTTTTGACTGGACTGATGACAGGCAGAAGGGTACCAATACAGGGGCTTAGGTGAGGTTTCATTTTCACTTTCTGAGCTAGATTTCCTGTATTAGCCTTCACGTGTCTGGGACTGGGTGGAGCCATCTTGGGCTCCACATGCCTGGGACTGGGTGGCCCCATTGTATTGGACTTAACTATGTTATCTTGTGGTCTTAGCTGCTAGGAGAGGCCCTGCTTTGTTCACCTTAGAGGGGGGTCTGCGAAGAAAGCTTTATTCTTCTATCTTGTCCCTAAGCTTTTAGCCAAGAGTCATTTTCAAGGAGATAGCTGGGCTTCTTCCTTAGTTGGGAGGCTGAGATAGGAGGATCACAGTTTTGAGACCAGCCTCAGAAACTTAGTGAGACTCTCAGCAACCTAGTGAGACCCTGTTTCAAAGTAAAAAGTAAAAATGGCTGGGGGTGTAGCCTGGACATAGATTGCCCTGGGTTCAATCCCCCAGTACCACAATAAAATAAAATAAGAAAATAAAGAAATGAAATAAAATAAAAATAAGAAATGGTCTGGTTCTTTGGGGAACTGAGCCAAGTGGGCAGCTACCTGTTCTGAGAGGTTGGGAGTGCTTAGCTTTTGAGGGAGACTTTATAGAGGATCTTGGGAATGTTCAGAAGCATAAGTGGTTGAAGAGGTAGGCAAAGGTGGCAGGAGTCAACCTAGGGTTGATGCCGGTGAGGAGGAGAGAAGAGGTGCTCTAGACGGATAGTTTGTAGGGAATCCACCAGAAATGGGTGATAGACTGACGTCATGGAGTAGATGGTTCAGCATAGTTCCTGGTCACAAGCAGTTGATAAGCCCTCAGGAATGTGACACCATCACATGGGAATGTGTCATTAGAACAGCTGAAGGTTGTGGAGACAGGAAGACTAGTTCCCCCTTGTCACCATACCCTCTGAATAGGATGGGAGGTCTTTAGAATTGAGCCATAGTGACCATACTTGGCAAATAGAAAAACCCTTTTCTTAATGACAGTTAGGGCTGGTCTTTAGAGAACAGAAAAAGTCATGGTTCTTGCTTGATGTCAAAGTATGTAGGGTTAGATTTGCTAGTGCTGATATATTTTAATTTTTTTCTTGTAAACTTGATGCAAGATTTAGAAAATGGGGAAATTTGATATAATTCTATAATTTCTGTGTGTAAACTGAATGCTTGGGCTTTCAATACAGTATTCATATACAGCAATAAATACTAATGTTAAAAAAAAAGAAAGAAAATGGGGAAATTTATAGCCGGGCATGGTGGCATAGGCCCAGATTTCCAGTACTTGGGAGGCTGAGACAGGAGGATCACAGAGTCCAGGATAGCCTCAGCACGTAGTAAGACTCTCCTTAACCTAGTGAGATCCTGTTTCAGAAATAAAAAGGGGTTAGGGGTATAGCTCAGAGGTAGAATTCCCCTGGGGTTCAATCCCTAGCACCACAAAAAAGGGGAAGATTTGAACTCATGACCATAGTGGTCCCAGAATGAAGCTGGAGATTGTTAGATCTGCCCCATATCTGCCTTTCTTGGAGTAGAGGGCTGAGTTTTTTGTTTTTTGTTTTAAATTGGTGCATTGTAATCATACATCTTTGTTAGGTGAGGGCTGAGTTTTACATGGAGTCAGCTAGACTGTCTTCTGATCCAAGTGGCCATGGTGTGCTTGAGGAAGCCCAGCTGGCCTATGCAGGGGGTTTAGGCTAGTTCGTGGAAGCATATTTAGTCTCCAGTTGCTCTAGGTCAGGGCTATGCACATTGGTATTTCCCAAGAGCTCCCCTAAGTAATTATAACATTGGATAAAGGTCAATCACTCTATCTCTAATGGGAACTTTTCTTTATTACCTGCAAGAAAAATAAACTTGAGTAAGGGGAGTCCTGCACCCTGACAGCTCAGTTAGGCATCTTCTAAACTTGAACAGAGGGCCTGGGAGAGATGGAAGTCATGGCCTGCAACCCACAAGTACAGGAGGAAAGGGTGGGGTTCAAAGTAGCTAACTAGACCCAAGGGAGATGAGTAGCTCTCTTTAGAAGGCGAGTTCACTGTCTGGGCATGTGCAAACCAGTGGCGGTGGTGGTGGTGGGGGGAGGGTAGGACAGGATGGGAGGTGAGTAATGTCGTGGGCACCAAAGCATTCACTTAGTGGGAACATTACAGGCAGTTGGTGAGTAAGAGCCTGAGGACCTGGTGACTTCACTCCTTAACTCTAAATGGAAGTTCTGGGCTGGAGCCCTGCCCTGTGTCCAAGACAGGGTGCTTGCGAACTGAGGACTGCTTGTTCTCCACTTCCTGCTTCATTCAGTTGCATGGCCTTTGCACCTGACTAAGGGAGTGGGCCTTGCCACAGAGCAGCCTTTCCTGGGCCCCAGCCCCTGCTGCTCCTATGCTTTCAGAATATATCAAGCTCTCCCACATGCTCTGGCATCATAATACCATGTGGCCTTTCATTGTTTTCCCATTGTTTTACTTTTGTGGTACTCGGGTTTGAATCCATGAGTGCTCTACTTCTGAGCCATATTTTTTTTCTGGTACTGAGGGTTGAACCCAGGGGTATTCTACCTCTAAGCTAGACCCCCAGTCCTATTTTATTTTTCTATTTTGAAACAAAGTCTTTCTAGTTTGCTGAGGCTGTCCTCGAACCTGCGCCATCATCTTGGCCCTATCAAAAAAAAAAAAAAAAAAAAAGTGCCTGGCTTTTTTTTGTGTGTATGGTACTGGGGATTGAATCTGGGGACATTCTACCTCCATGCCACACTCCCAGCCCTATTTTATTTTTTGTTTTAAAACAGGATTTCACTAGGTTTCTGAGAGTCTTGCTACATTGTTAAGGCTGTCCGCCAATCTGATTGATATTGGAGAATCACAGGTTTGCAGCCAGCCTCATAAATTTAAGTGAGGCCCTCGAAATTTAGTGAGACCCTGTTTCAAAATAAAAAATAAAATAGGGCTGAGAGTCTAGCTTAGAAGGTAGAATGGCCCTGAGTTCAATTCTCAGTACCAGAAAAAAAAAAGTGGGAGAGGGTCTCACTAAATTGCTGAGGGTTTTACTTAGTTGATGAAGCTGGGTTTGAACCTGTGATCTGCCTGTTTCAGCCTCCTAAGTACTGGGATTACAGCCATGCACCACTGCTCCTGGCTCCCCACTTTTATATGTGAATCCTGATAAGAGAATAAATTTCTTCTTTGGTAGGAAAGGGAGTTTTGTTCCAAGTCCTCCCAGGGGCATGAGAAGGTGTTTAACTCATTATGTCCAATTGTCCTATATGTAGGACACCTACAAAAATATAAATCGAACAATTTTGTAGATATTAAATAACATTTTATAGGTATCCTATATATGAGATGATGGGACATCATGGATTAATGTGGGAGAACCAAGCAGCACCAGGAAGACACCTTCAGTTTCTTTTTTCTTTCCAGTCTCCAAAGGAACTAGGATCTTTGTGGTGGAGGTTGCACATGCCTGTAATCCCAGCACTTGGGAGGCTGAGACAGATAGATCACAGGTTGGAACCCAGCCTCAGCAGCTTAGCAAGGCTCTCAGCAACTTTATGAGACCCTGTTTCCAAACAAAAAATTAAATAGGGCTGGGAGTGTAGCTTGAAGGTAGAATGCCCCTGTGTTCCATCCCTAGCGCCACATGTGCGCGTGCTCGCAGGCACACACACACACACACACACACACACACACACACACACACGAATTATATCTCTGAGAGGCTGAGATAGGAGGATTGCATGTTTGAGGTCAGCCTCAGTAATTTACTGAGACCTTGTTTCAAAATAAAAAAATAACAAAGGGGGGCTGGGGATGTAGCTCAGTGGTAAAGTGCCCCTGGGTTCAATTTCTAGTACCACATACACAAAAAAGAATTATGTCACCAGGTGTGGTGGTGTGTACACCTGTAATCCCAGTACCTGGAGGCTCAGACAGGAAGATTGGAGTTTTTGTTTTGTTTTGTTTGTGGCACTGGGGATTGAACCCAGAGGCATTCTACTTCTGAGCTACACTTCCAGCCCTGTTTTATTTTGATTTGGAAACAGGGTCTCACTAGATTGATGAGAGTCTCACTACTTGCTGAGACTGTCCTCAAACCTGCGATCTTCTCTAGTTTCTTTCGAGAAAAGTGCCATCCAGACCATGAGCATCCTAGACCTAGTCCAGGAAGAAAGGCCCGAGTGCAGTTTGGGCCACTAATAGAGGTCTTCAGCCTTGGACTTTGCAGTTGTCATTTTTTTTCTTAGACTTTACTTCCCACTGAGCATCTCCACCTTGATTTCATTTTATCCTCCAAACCTTGTCTGAGGGGATGAGGAGAGAAGCAAACCACACATGCCCCTTTGTTTCTTTTCTTTTTTGCTACTGGGGATTGAACACAGGGACATTCTACCTCAGAGCTACACCCCTAGCCCTTTTCATTTTTTTAATTTTGAAACAGGGTCTCACTAAGTTGTTGAGGCTGGCATCAAACTTGTGATATTCCTGTCTTAGCCTCCCAAGTACTTTACAAACCAGGGCTTCTTTTGTTTCTGGAGCCTTTAATAGGGCATCTGGGAGGAGTTAGCTTATTGCTTCTTTCTTTCTCTCTTGTGCATGCCACTGGCTCTTCAAGGTCAGAGACTTGAGCCAGAGGCTGGGGAACAGGCACTCCACAGCTCAGCTCCTGGCCTGGGGTCTGATATTGAGGGGATCATTTTGACCCTATCTGACCTTGGAATGTGAATGAAAGTTGGGCATATCTGTTTTCCCCAAAGTCTTTGCAGGGGAAGGGAGTAGGTTATTGTGTGTGATTATTTACTATGTGGGACAGTTATCTTTGCTAACTTTCTGATAAGACCTTTGTTTCCCATTTGTGTGCGTGTGTGTGTGTGTGTGTGTGTGTGTGTGTGTGTGTGTGTGTGTAGGAGGTTGGGTACTGGGGATTGAACCCAGTGGCATTCTACCTTTCAGTTATATTCCCAGCCCTTTTTAGTTTTTACTTTGAAACAGGGTCTTGCTAAGTTACTGTGCACTGGCCTTAAACCTGTGATCCTGGAATTACAGGCATGTTCCACCACACCTAGCTTGCCCATCTTCTTTGGAAAGTAGAATAGGAAAAGAGTTATTAGTCTGGTTTTGGGACCTTACTGATAATCAGTGGAGTTACCAGCCTACAAATATTTGGTCTATCCTAGGAATTTGCCAACGTTCCCATTTGGCCTGGTTTTGTCTGTATGGTAAGAACAGGTAACTTTTTACAGTTTAAAAAGTATTGTTTAGAGCTGGGCATGGTGGCGCACGCTTGTAATCCCAGCATTTGGGAGGCTGAGACCGGAGGATCCGGGTTCGAGGCCAGCCTCAGCTACATAGTGAGGCACTCTGCAACTTCGTGAGACCCTGTTTCAAAATAAAGAATAAAAAATAGGGCTGGGGGTATAGCTTGGAGGTAGAATGCCCCTGAGTTCAATCACCAGTACCGGGAAAAAAAAAGTATTGTTTAAGCTGAGTATGGTGGTGCACACCTGTAATCCCAGTACTTAGGAGGCTGAAACTGGAGAATCGCAGGTTCGAAGACAGCCACAACAAGTAGTGAGACTCTCAGCAACCTAGCAAGACCCTGTTTGAAAAAAACAAAAATAATAAGAGCTAGGTGTGTGCCTCAGAGGAAGAATGCCCCTAGGTTCAATCCCTAGTATCAAAAGAAGAAGAAGAAGGAGGAGGAGGAGGAGGAGGAGGAGGAGGAGGAGGAGGAGGAGGAGGAGATTAAGAATTGTTTAAAAAAAGAAACCAGCTGCTTAGAAGTCCGTGGCAGGAGGATTGCAAGTTTGAGGCCAGCCTAGGCAACTTAGTGAGACTGTTTCAGAATAAAATAAAGAAAAAAATAGGGGCCAGGGATGCAGCTCAGTGACAGATGCCTAGCATGTGTGAGATCTTGGGTTTAATCTCAGTACTGTGAAAAAGAAAAAGAAGGAGGACCTGGGTGTGGTGGCACACACCTGTAATCCTAGTACTTGGGAGACTGTGACAGGAGGCTGGCAGGTTGGAGGCCTGCCTCAGCAACTTCGTGATGCCCTCAACAACTTGGTGAGACCCTGCTTCGAAATAAGATATAAAAAAAGCTGGAAGTGTAATTCAGAGGTAGAATGCTCCTGGGTTCAACTCTAGTACCAGGGGAAAAAAAAGGGAGAAGGAGAAGAATATGTGGTCCACAGACCACAGAAACAGTTTTATACCCTTGGTAGACTATGCTTTGGACTACCAATTTATTGCATACTCATTTCTTTTATATTTTTATTTCTTTTATTTTTTGAGACAGAGTCCTACTATGTGGTTCAGGCTGATCTCAAACTCCTGTGTGCAAGCAGTTTTCCCATGCCAGCCTCCTGGGTAGTTGGGATGACAGGCGTGTGCCACCACATGCAGCTTCTACCCATTTCTCATATACTCATGACCCCTTAATAGACACCATTCTTGGGCCAGACACACTGTCAGTCTTTGACTTCTGATTTATGGTTGGGCTGCTTATCACAAATCTTAAAATCACTCTGTCTCCTAGTATATTCTTGGGGTTGTAGTTACCTGGGGTTAGAATTAAAATCATATCCTTCTTGGAGTGAAAAGGACCTAATAAGTGAAGCTTTCTCCTGTTCACTGTTTCTTTATAAAACTTTGCTTTTCATCCCAGATGGCCCCAAATCTGATAAGCATGCAGCTGCTGTTGATAGTAATTAGGGAGATTTGAAAACACAAACATAAATGTCCAAAGCCGTACTCAACAGGGGATTCCAGAACTGGAGCCAGCTCTTCCTTTTCCTTCCCCCATACCCTATCCCTGGTTTCATTGAGCTTCCTAAAATCAAATCTGGAGTTTGGAAAAGGTGCTTCCTTTTTACTGTTGTGAAACTAGGCCTGAAAAGGGGATCCCTGTGTACTTTATTAGGAAGACAGACTGGTGTTGGGGGACTATACTACAGCATGGTAGGCTTACCCAGCCTGGGAAGCATTCCCAGCTTAATCTGTAGTCCATATGCTTACTGTAGTATGTTAGCTGTTGTGTGTTTATGTGGGTGCCTGCCTGTTTGGGCATCCAAACTTCGCTGAGTGTTCTAGATTCTTGGAGTGGAGGGAATGTGGTGCCAAGGCCAAGCTACTTTCTTGCAAAGATCAAGGTCATAAGATGAGTTGTCCCTGATCTGCTCTGAAAGGCCTTCCTTTTGTCTCCCTGCTGTTATGCCTGCTTTCCTCAGCTGTATCTCGAGGTGCAGATGCCCACACAGCTGCAGGCTATTGGACCTGGGAGATACAACCACTGGGCTGCCTGAACAGGAGTAATGCCCAGGGCACAAAGGGGTGAACAGCAATCATTAAGGCTGCTCCTCTCTCCTTCCCTAGTGCTCCCAGAGCCCTATACCACTACCCCTAGGAGGAATATGTAAACATGCTTCTGCTCTTAAGGCCCGAAACCTGTTTGTGGGTTGAGAGTGAGTAAGGTTGGCTTAAATAATTTTCAGGTGACTGTTAACAGTGACTTTCCCAAGTAGAGTTGCCTTGGCTCTTCTAGTGACTTTTAGGGGGCCAGGGTCTGGACAGCATTGCTCAAGGTAATAGTCATAAATTCATGGATTGGGCCTATTCTTAGAATAATTTTTCAATCAGTGGGGTACACTAGTATACATACGTAGTCCCAGAACTTGGGAGTCTGATATAGGAGGATTACAAGTTTGAGGCCAGTTTCAGTAACTTAGTGAGATCCTGTTTCAAAGTAAAAAATAAAAGAAAGAGCTGGGGGTTTATCTCAGTGGTTGTGAGCCCCTGGGTTCAATCTCCAGTACCACAAAAAGGAATTTTCAATCATTTTTATAATGGATGATGTTGGATAAGATATTTAACTTCGCTGGCCCTTAGTTTCCCCATCTTTAAAGTAGATACTAGTAGGGATATGGACTTCACTGGGATTGATGAATTAAAGAGCTCCAGAGAGAGAGTAGATTGAACTCAGGGGCATTCTACCTCCAAGCTATACCCCCAGCCCTATTTTTTTTTTTTTTTGCAGTACTGGGATTGAACTCAGGGGCATTCTACCTCTGAGCTATACCCCCAGCCCTATTTTTTATTCTTTATTTTGAAACCGAGTCTCACTAAGTTGCGGAGTGCCTCACTAGGTAGCTGAGGCTGGCTGAGAACCCGGATCCTCCGGTCTCAGCCTCCCGAATGCTGGGATTACAAGCGTGCGCCACCACGCCCGGCTGGTACCTGTCATTTTGAAGGCTTCATAAATGTCCCTTTTCCTATCTTTCATCATATACTACCCTCTTAAAGTACTTACAATAAATTAATTTTAGGGTCCCTGCTGGGCTCTGCCTCTAATTTGTTAAGTGTGCCCCCTAGACTGCATTAACTTTGTATGATGTGTGTGTGTGTGTGTGTGTGTGTGTGTGTGTGTGTGTGTGTGTGTGTGTGTGTTTTACTGGTGATCGAACCCAGGAGAGTTCTACCTCTGAGCTACATCCCCCAGGCTTTTAAAAAACTTTATTTACTTATTTATTGGTACTCGGGATTGAACCCAGGAGCATTCTACCTCCAAGCTACACCTCCAGCTCTTTTTAGTTTTTATTTTGAAACTGGGTCTTGCTAAGTTGCTGGGGCTGGCCTTGAACCTGTGGTCTTCCAGTCTCTGCTTCCCAGGTACTGAGACTACAGGTGTAATGCCTGGCTTATTTTTTATTTTAAACAGGGTCTCTCTAGCTGCTGGCCTAAAACCTGTTATTCTCCTATCCTAGCCTCCTATATGAGCTTTGTAATAGAAGAGGAAACTGATACTTTGAAACAATAATGCTCATGGCCAATCTAGTTTACAGTGTGCTCCACCCTGCCTTCTGCTGTTGTGTGTGGGGCAGGTGGAGAATCTATGGGTGTGCCTGTTCCTTTTAAGGAGGAACCCCAGTTCTGGGAGCCTTAAAATTCTAGGATGAGCGAGTAGGGGGGGAAAGGAGAAGAGGTGTCCGAGACGCCGGGGTAAAAGGGATGGTTGTGGGAAGGGAAGGAATGGAGAAGAGGGAGAGGAGAAAATAATTAGAAACACCCTTACTCAAGAGGGGAAAGCAGTTTGTGAAATCAATGGGTTCCCGCCTCTTTGCAGAAACCAGGGCCCACCCTAGGCCCTAGCTATGCTGTAGCTTTCACTTCCTCTTTGTGCATATTGCGAGGTGGGGAGAGTTGGGTGTGGGTGCAGGGGGATCTTATTCTGGTCTCCCCTTCAGGTGTAATGGTAGGTGGACAGGCTGTCCCTATGGGTTGAAAGCTAGTGGGCTACCTAAGTCATGGAGAGTGATTCCTGCTAGGTCTGTGGGGACTAGGACAGAGTGCTCACCAAGCCAAGTCAGTTTCTCAGTGGGGCTGTGGGAACACACACACACACACACACACACACACACACACACACACACATATATTAGGCCACCACATCTGGCTTTGTCCTCAGGGATTTCTATTTGTGTCTGTGGCGCACCTCTCCCTCAAATCTGATAAGCTGGTGCTTAATATCAAGTTGGCAAGAAGGTCTCTAAATTTATTCTTTTTTTGTGTGTGTGGTACTGGGGATTGAACTCGGGGATTCTACCTCCAAGCTATACCTCCAGCACTAAGTTACTGATAGTCTCACTAAGTTCCTGAGGCTGGCTTTGAATCTGTGATCCTCCTGTCTCAGCCTCCTAAGTACTGGGGTTACAAGTGTAAGTCACCACACCCGGCTTAAATTTATTCTCTTCTGATAGATTCTGGGAAGAAGGCCTTGATCTTTGATTTCATGCCTTTGAGAGGGTGTTCACTTATGTTTCTCTGTGATATTTAGAAGGTGCAAATTGAGTTCCTTGCCATGTGATCTTGCACATGCTCAATGGGGGGGGGTATTTTTCTCTCCACACACACACACACAGACACACACACACACAGAACACCACCAGCTCTCCTCTCTTTTTCCTGTGACAGTCATATTTATCTTTCAGGACACATCAGCTCTTTCTCTAGAAATATGTCTTCCCACCTGCCCTGTCTCTTTATTGTCCCCATTAGGGCCTGGATGTTCCTTTTTTGTGTGTGTTTCCAGAGTTGCTTCTAATTATCGCTATCACTGTCCTTGTTGTATATAGAATAGTATTCCCCATTCATGTATCTACATATTGCTTCCCTCTAACAAAACATACTCTCACATGCCCTTGTGCATTCTCTTTCTCCCTCTCCCTCTCCTTCATACACACATTAGAATTATCTCAAAGTCTGGTCCACATTGAATGTCTAATAACTTAATGGTATATAAAACCAGTATGCATGTATATATGTTTGTGTCAGAGGTATAGATCTGTTTTTAAACATCTAAGGCCAGGACATGGTGGTACATGCTTGTAATCCCAGTAAATGGGAGATTGAGACAGGAGGACCTTAAGTTTGAGTCGGGCCTCTGTAATTTATCAACACCCTCAGCAAACTTAGTGAGACCCTCAGCAACTTCAATTTAGCAAGACCCTGTTTCAAAATACAAAAGAAAAAGGGCTAGGGGTGTAGCTCAGAAGTATAATGCCCCTGGGTTCATTCCCTAGTACCACACAAAAAATTCCTTTTCAAAACCCCTTTGTTGGTGTGTTGATGCTCAATTATAATCCCAATATTTGGGAGGCTGAGACAGGAGGGAGGATCACAGGTTGGAGGCCAGACTCAGCAATTTAGCAAGAACCTCAGCAATTTAATGGGATCCTGTTTCAAAATTAAAAAAATAAAAGGGCAGAGTGTATGGCTCATAGGTAGAATACCCGTAGATTCAATCTCCATTATGGAAGGAAAGGAAGGCAGGCAGACCTGAAATAAGTAAGAATTACCCTATTTGTTTGTCCAGATCCTACTAGAATTTTAAGTAGACTTTGAGGGTTGTCCTGATGTTAGAATAATGTATGTTGCCTAGGTCATTAGGGAAGTTGCTGGGTGTAATTTCTTTTTCTTTCTTTTTTTGTGGTACTGGGGATTGAGCCTGGGGGCAGTCTATCTCCAAGGTATACTCCCAGCCCTATTTTTTTTTGCTGTACTGGGGGTTGAACTCAGGGGCATTCTACCTCTGAGCTATACCCCCAGCCCTATTTTTTATTCTTTTTTTTTTGCAGTACTGGGGATGGAACCTGGGGGCATTCTACCTCTGAGCTACAGCCCCAGCCCTATTTTTTATTCTTTATTTTGAAACAGGGTCTCACTAAGTGGCAGAGAGCCTCACTAAGTAGCTGAGGCTGACCTCGAACCCGTATCCTCTGGTCTCAGCCTCCCAAATGCTGGGATTACAAACGTGCACTACCACGCCTGGCTCCCTATTTTTGTTTTGAAACAAGGTCTCATTAAGTTGATGGGAGTCTCACTACTTATTGAGGCTGTCTTCAAACCTGCGATCTTCCTGTTTCAGCCTCCCATGTACTGGGATTCCAGGCATATGCCATCACAACCAGCTAAATATTTTTTTTTGTGTGTATGTGGTATTGGGGTTGAACCCAGGAACATTCTACCCCTAAGATATACCCCAAATCCTATTTTATTTATTTTTATTTTGAAACAGGTTCTTACTAAGTCACAGAGAGGCTTACTAAGTTGCTGAGAGTGGCCTTAAACTTGCAATCCTCCTGTCTCAGCTTCCTAAGTATTGGGATTACAAGTATGTACCACCACACATGCCCGTCATTTTTTTTTTTTTGGTGGGGGGTACTGAAGGTTGAACCCAGAGACATTGTATTTCCAAACCACACCCACAGCCCTATTTTATTTTTTAATTTTGAAACAGGGCCTTGCTGAGTAGCCAAGGCTGTCCTCAAACCTGTGATCCTCCTGTCTCAGACTCCCAGGTACTGGGATTACAGGCATGGGCCACCAAATTCAGGTTTGGGTCTAATTTTTATAGAGGTTCTGGTGGGCCTTTTTCCTGCTGCTTTCTGAAAAAAATAGACCAAAATTGGGGTGATGGAAATGAGGGTTCTTGTTCTACCTAGGGAACTGATGGCTGTACCTTTGGGGAACTGGGTGGGTTCATGCCTGCTCACCTCAGCATTAGGGGATGCAAACATACAAGTTTGTGGTGGTAGGGGTGCTAAAAGCCTGGTTTTGTTGCTAGATAGGTTAAACTGTTTTTACTGGTCTCAGTAAATTGTAGCTGAGTTTGTGGTTTGTAGGGCAAGATGTGGCTTTATCAACTAAAAAAAAAAAAAAAAGCAAAGCCAGCTTTTAGAGTTCTCTCAAGCAAGCATTGTAGGGACCCAAAGTAATAAGCAGGATGCCATGTGTTCTCTTACCTCCCTCCCCTTTGCCCCCTGAAGGGACTTTTCCAAAACAATCATAGATCCACAGCGTCTGAGGGCATTACTTGGGCCGCCTATAGCTCTGTCTTCAGGAATGTGGCCCCGACAAAAATGAAGACTGTGGCTATAAACAGAGACACTAGGGGCAGGTCAGCCTTCAGCATATCCACTGGAGGTAGTTATTTTGGAGAGCCTGTATATATATTTTTCTCTTTCTTTTTTCTTTTTGGTGCTGGGGATTAAATCCAGGGGTATTCTACCTCTGAGCTACACTCCCAGCCCTTTTTATTTTGAAACAGGGTCTTACTAAGTTGCTGAGGCTGAGCCGGGAATGGTGGCACATGCCTCTAACTTGAAAGGCTGAGACAGGAGGATCGCAGGTTCGAGGCCAGCCTCAGTAATTTAGTGAGGAGGTTAGCAATTTAGCAAGACCCTGTTTCCAAATAAAAAATAAAATAGGGATATGGGTATAGCTCAGAGGTAGAATGCCCCTGGGTTCAATCCCCAGTACCACAAAAATAAAAAATTGCTGAGACTGGCCTTGAACCTACTGGCCTCAATCCTATGATCCTCCTGTCTCAGCCTCCCAGGTACTGGGATTACAGGCTTGTGCTACCATGCCCAGCTGAGAGCTTGTATTTTCTTGAAAGTCTATATGATAAACCCTATTCCAAGCCGGGCATGGTGGCGCATGCTTGTAATCCCAGCATTTGGGAGGCTGAGACCGGAGGATCCGGGTTCAGCTACCTAGTGAGGCACTCCACAACTTAGTGAGACCCTGTTTCAAAATAAAGAATAAAAAAATAGGCCTGGGGGTATACCTCGAAGGTAGAACGCCCCTGAGTACTGCCAAAAAAACCCCACAAAAAACAAAAAACCCTATTCCTAGATGTGGGGCAAGAGTTGAATTGGGCTGAAGATTAGGTGTGAGGAACCAGCAGGCTGGGTGGGGGATTAGGGGCATCCTGCTTAGCAGTGGTCAACCAAAGTCCCTCCTACAAGCCTAGCTATGGATCACGCCATCCTGAAGGTCTGTACTTAGTGAGTTTGTGCAAAGGAGTGGTATCTGCTTTCTGATTTCTTACCCTGGATGAGTGAAGCCCTCTCTGAATATTCAGATGGAATGTTCAGTCACATTCTTGGCTATATTTACAGGCTAGGAGGGGAAGATAAGGGGGAGCCATGGACTGAGCTGGAGAGGAGCAAAGAAAGATTCAAGAATGAATGGTGCTGTGATACCCCTTCACTACCCCTTCTTTGAGTTTGGGGAACTGCTACTATGAGTTTGGAGTCATTTTGTTTTTCCAAGTGGCTAAAACCACTCCAAACCATTAAATCAGCTGGCCATGGTCGCACATGCTTATAATCATAGTACTTGTGAAGCTGAGACTGAAGGATCGCAGGTTCGAGGATAGCCTCAGCAAGTGGTAAGACTCTTATCAACCTAGCGAGACCCTGTTTCCAAATTAAAAAAATAAAATAAAATAGGGGGGGTGTAGCTCAGAGGTAGAATGCCCCTGGATTCAGTCCCTAGTGCCAGAAAACCATTAAATCTTGTTGTTGTAGCAGAAATGCCAATGCCAGCATCTAAAATTCATTTGCAGTGAGACTTGAGTAACATTTGGGACCCCTCCCCCCCATTTAATACTAAGGATTGAATCCAGGGGTGTTCTACCTCCAAGCTATATCCCCAGCACTTTTTACTTTTTGTTTTGAAAGAGTCTCTCTAGGTTGCTGAAAGCCTCACTAAATTTCTGAGGCTGGCCTTCAATCTATGATCCTCCTGTCTCAGCCTCCCAAGATATCATTTTATTTCATTTTGTATCTCCTGATTCGTTAACCAAGGAAGAACACTGGCATGTTGTCTCCCAGTCTCTAAATGTAGAAGTTGCCAGTTTGTGCTTTTCCAGAAAGTTTACTCTTCCAGAAGTACTTTGGACTGTCACCATCTATCTGTAGCATGGATCCTGCAATGCAGAAGGTGCTACCAATGAAAGCCAGTCACCCTTCCGGTCCCCATCTGTGAAACTGAAAGATTTACTGCAGATTATTCAGCCTGATCAGGCCAAGAACTCCAGCTCTCTCCCCAGTCAACCAAAGCCTCCTCCAGGGAGAGGAAGTGTGGTAATGACATTATCTTTCCCCAGGCAGCCACGTGTTCTCTGAGAACAGGATGTGGGGAGGGCTGGGCCTCAGTCACAGGGTATGGGGGCAGGCGCGGGAAAGTGGGCAGGCAATGTAGCCATGACAGGTTGCTGCTGCTGTCTTGGCTTTGAGAAGCATCGAGAGCCCCCCTCCTTTCTCTTTTGTACTAGGGATTGAACCCAGGGTCTTTCAACCTGAGAGCTATACTCTCAGCCTTTTTTAGTTTTGTTTATTTTGAAACAGGGTCTCATTAAGTTGCTGAGGCCCACCCTGAAACTACCATCTTCCTGTCTCAGTCTCTCAAGTACTGGGATTATAGGCATGCACCACCACAACTGGCTTGCTCTTGTATTCTTGAGTGTCCACATATGTCTATGTCCCATCCCCACCCATGAAACTTAGATATTATCTCTCTTTTTTTTAAAAAAACAGTACTAGGGATTGAATCCAGGGGCATTTTACCTCTGAGCTACATACCTAGCCCTATTTTTATTCTTTATTTTGAAATAGGGTTTCACTAAATTGCAGAGGCCCTCTCTAAATAGCTGAGCCTGGCTGCTAACCTGCGATCTTTCTGTCTCAGTCTCTCAAATACTGGGACTACAAGTGTGTGCCACCACACCCTGCATACTTTTTTTTTTTTTGTGGTACTGAGGATTGAACCCAGAGGCATTCTACCTTCCAACTACACCTCCCCAGCCTGATTTGATTTTATTTCTTATTTGGAAACAGGGTCTCACTAGGTTGATGAGAGTCTCACTACTTGAGAATCCCTTTGAACCTGTGATCCCCATACCCGGCTATACATATACTTTTTATTTCTTTTTTGGGGTGGGTTTGAACAATTCTTATTGAAACTCTCAAATATAAAAGAGAACCAAATGGTGAGTTTGGGTACGATAACAGAAAATCTCACCTGTTTTTTCAAAGTTAGTTAGTTTATTTATTTGTACTGAGGGTTGAACCCAAGGATGTTCTACCTCTGCGCTATACCCCTAGCCCTATTTTATTTTTTATTTTGAATTAGAGTATCCCTGAGTTGCTGAAGGCCTCCCTAAATTGTGGAGAATGGCCTTAAACATGAGATTCTCCTGTCTCAGCCTTCTAGGTACTGGGATTACAGGTGTGCACTACTATAACTGGCTTCAAACATTTATTTTTGCAGTACTGGAGATTGAATTCAGGGACATTCTGCCACTGAGCTACACCTCAGCCCCATTTAAAAAATTTTTTATATTGAAACAGGGTCTCACTAAGCTGTGAGAGTCTCACTAAGTAGTAGCTGAGGCTGGCCTCGAACCTGTGATCCTCCTGTCTCGGCCTCCCAAGTGCTGGGATTACAAATGTGCGCTTCCACGCCCAGCTTCCAATATATTTATTTTTTTGGTGGTACTGGGGCTTGAACCCAGGGGCATTCTATCTCTGAGCTATGCCCACAGCCCTATTTTATTGTTTATTTGGAAACAGAGTCTCCCTAGGTTGATAAGAATCTCACTATTTTCTGAGATTGTCCTTGATCCTGTGATCCTTCAGTCTCAGCCTCCCAAATACTACAGGTGTGTGCCACCATGCCTGGCTTCAAATTTATTTTTAAAGAATATAGAATGCACTTGAAGTGATTAAGTAACTTAACCAGGTTCTTTTTTTTTTAAATTGCAAACTCTTCAAACATCAGCTTAACCCCCTTGCATGGTACTCAAAAAGAACACACACCCTTGCATGGTACTCAAAAAGAATACAGCTTTTGAATAGAAAAACCACTTAAGTTAAAATGAGGAATTAAGAACTAAAATTAAGAAAAATGTTGGGTTTCTTTCTAAGGCAACCTTCAAGTACCAATATGGATAGAGAAAGAATATTAATTGGGGGGCATGTCTGTATTCTCCTGCTAAGAAAAATGGTCTCTGAGAAACACCTATGTGCACGAGGCCCAGCTCTTTGTCCTGCAAAAGCTCAGGGACATGGAGTCCTGGGCTCATTCTGCTCACTATACCAGCCAATGCCTGTGACTCCTGCATCCACAGGCCATTTCAGCACAGTGTTGTTGAGGAGCTGAGCCCTAGTCAATAATGGGGCTGCTTGGCTATCTTTCTCAGAGCCCTATTTGGTTGCTTCCCTCAGATGGGTCCTCAGCACACTGAGGTGATTTGCATGTTCGGTTTCCTTTTGGGCCCCATCCTCTTCATCTCCCTGCCCCCACTGCTTGTGCTGGGGACCTTTGGAGATGTGCTGCTTGGGGTGGGGAAAAGAGGATGTAGCTAGCTTCCTGTGTAAGGGAGGGTGGGGCGCTGGCCTTCCTGCCTGTCTACCCACCCACCCAGCCACCATTCACCCAGTGCTTGAGGAACTGCCTAAAGAGTTCAGTTCAGAGTCACCAGAGGCTGAGGGGGCTCTTTGGGGCATAAAAATAGGATCTTGCCCATGTGGTCCCTCTTCATAACAGGAATAGCTGGGCTCCCTTTTCCTGGATTCATAATGCTGATAAGGCCTTTAAAGGCCAACCAGCCGGGCATGGTGGCACATGCCTGTAATCCCAGTAATTAAGAGGCTGAGACAGGAGGATTGCAGATTTGAGGACAACCTCAGTAAATAGTGAGACTTTCAACCAACCTAGTGAGACCCCGTCTTAAAAAAAAATGGTTGGGGGTGTAGCTCGGAGGTAGAATGCCCCTGGGTTCAATCCCTGGTCGGTCTGTCTCTCTGTCTCTGTCTCTGTCTCTCTGTCTCTGTCTCTCTGTCTCTGTCTCTCTCTCTCTCTCTCTCACACACACACACACACACACACACAAAGTTGAATAGTCTAACCACCTCATGACACAGATAGGGAGAGCAAGGACCCAGAGAGTCCTGTAATTCCCATAAAGCAGAGCTCAGTAAGTATAATTCTAGAAGATCAGTCCTGGAACTCTCCCTCTCCTCAAGCTAATAGTCCAGTGGATTGCCAACTGTTTTGCTAGGCTGCCTGGCAAGATGCAACCACTCTCCAACCAGAATGGCTTTAATTCATATTATGAATTTTTACATGATGTGTCTGTGTGTATTACTTGGGATTGAAGCCAGGGGTGCTCTACCACTGAGCTATATCCCCAGCTCTTTTTATTTTTTTTTTTGAAACAGAGTCTCTTAAATTGCTGAGGGTCTCGCTAAATTGCTGAGGCTATCCTCAAACCTGTGACCCTCCTGTGTCAGCCTTCCATGTATTGGGATTACCGGTGTGCATCACCACACTGGGCTACTACTCCTATTTAACTGGCAGGGAAACTGAGGTTTCAAGAGGTCTAGGGACTTGACCCAGGATCTCCCTTCAGAGCCTGAGTCTCTATCAGGTATTTGTGAAAAAGCCTTATCCAGGCGTAGTGGGGCAAACCTGTAATTCCTGTATTTGGGAGGCTGAGATCGGAGGATGCTGATTTGCAGCCAGTTTCAACAACTTAGCAAGGCCCTCTGCAACTTATGAAACTTAGTGAGACCCTGTTTCAAAATAAAAAATAAAATAAAATAGGGCTAGGGTTGTAGATTAGAGGTAGAATGCCCCTAAGTTCAATCCCCAGCACCACACACACACACACACACACACACACACACACACACACACAGCCTTAAGGATGGACTGGAGTTTCTATTAAAGTTTTCAGCCCGTTCGCTGCCCTTCTCTAGCCTCTCTTCTCTGGTGCAGATGGGACTGTCTCTTAAGGATTTCATATCTCAGTCCCGAGTTCTTTACCAGCAGTTTTTCTTGGTGGTGCACCAGGCACAATTAGGTGCTCTTGATTGGACTTTAGCTGATGGGGAAGCTCTTTGGGTCATGTGCCCTTTGGCTGACAAGATGGGCCTCCTACTACTAGCCTGGGGAGAGCCAGGGTTTTGTAGATAGCTAAGTGGCCCTGGCTTTTCGTCAAAGTCATGTAGCTAGGAGATGACAGTTGCTTCCTTTCTCTGTAACTCAGTTTTCTCATTTGTAAAATAGGGTTTAAAAGATATTTTATTGTTACATTGCAATTATACATTATAGTGAGATTCAAAGCAATAGATTTATTTTTTATTTATTTTTTGTGGTACAGGGGGCATTCTACCTCTGAGATATACTCCCAGCCCTTTTATTTGTATGTTTTGTTTTGAAATAGGGTCTTGCTAGGTTGCTGAGAGTCTCACCACTTGCTGAGACTGTCCTTGAACCTGCAATTCTCCTGTCTCAGCCTCATAAGTATTGGGACTAGAGGTGTGTGCCACCACGCCCAGCAAAGTAATACATTTATATATGCATACATCACTTGGTGTATTTCCCTCTACATCCCATCCTGCAACCCTCCTCCCTCCCCATACATTTAGTGAGATTGGTAGTGATACCTTCATATATGGATATAATATTATTTCATCTGTTTTCTTTCTCGGTTCCTTTCCCCCCCTCCTCCCTCACACCCCCTCCACTATTCTACTGATCTCTCTCTTCTTTTATCTGAAGTCCCTTTTGTTTTCGATTTTCTCTTTAGCTTCTACATATGAGAGAAAACATGACCCTTGACTTTCTGAGACTGGTTGATCTCACTTAGCATAATGTTCTCTAGTTTCATCCATTTTCCTGCAAATGACATAATTTTGTTAAGCATGCTTACCCTGCATGTGTCTCATGTTTAGTGTTGTGCTTGTAAATGTTTAACAGTCAACTCTCTGACAAAGCCACGATTTGTACTGTTTAGCAAGTCTCATCATATAAATACTCCCACTATGGCCAATTTCAAGCTACAACACAAAGTTCTTTTTTTTTGTGTGTGTACTAGGGATTGAACCCAGAGGCATTCTACCTTTGAGCTACACCCCCAGCCTGATTTTATTTCTTATTTGGAAACAGGGTCTCGCTAGGTTGATGAGTCTCACTACTTGCTGAGACTGTCCTTGAACCTGAGTTTCTCCTGTCAGCCTCCCAAGTACTGGGATTATAAGCTTGCATCACTATGCCCAGCTCCAACACAACGTTCTTGATGGAGGAGTTGGGAAGAGATGTGCATGATCATCTCTAGTTTGAGCTGCTTCTGATGCAACCTTGCTAGCCACATTTCTCTTAGACTCTCACCCTCTCCTTTCCAACTTGCTCCTATCAGTATGCAAATACAGCATCACTCACCATGCCTCTTCTGTTCCCTAAGTTCCCAGAGCATCCATGAAAGGCAGAACATAATTTGAGGTCTATTCCTTGCCTGAAACTTATTCCTAGAAGGAGTGAATGTGAAGTGTTTAAGAGGCAGAGAAAGTAGGATCATGAGTCTGAGGCTTGCTTGGGTAACTTAGAAAGACTCCATCTTTTATTTTTATTTATTTATTTATTTTTTGCGGTACTGGGAATTTAACTCAGGAGCATTCTACCTCCGAGCTACACCCCCAGCCCTATTTTTTATTCTTTATTTTGAAACCGAGTCTCACTAAGTTGCGGAGGGCCTCACTAGGTAGCTGAGGCTGGCCGAGAACCCGGATCCTCCGGTCTCAGCCTCCCGAATGCTGGGATTACAAGCGTGCGCCACTATGCCCAGCTAATCCATCTTTTAAAGAGAGAGAGACATCCCTGGATTCAATCCCCAGTACCAGCAATCATCATCATCATCATCGTCGTCGTCATAAGGGGGGTGGGGAACTCAAAAAGGCTCTGATTGGTGCCCTAATTAGATCATTTTGATCAGTGTGTTTTGGGCGCCAAAGTATCTGTGCCAGTTTTTCTTCCTATTATCTGGTTCTTAGCTAGATGGGAGGATGGTTGAAGACATTGTTCAATGGCCCAGAGGATTGGTACACTCAGATTTTTTACTGCAATTCCAAAGTTACCTCCCCTTTTTCCTGCCTGCAAAGCCTGCTCTGCTGGGTCTCAACTTCAAGGTCCCTATCATGGGGTTCTCTGGATCAGAAAGCATTTTAGAGAATCAGACCTCTGGTCCCAGGTTTTCATGTGACCAGCATCTATGCCAGAGGATGTTTCTTTAAACTTCCAAGATGTTAAGAATCACCTGGGGCACTTGTTAAATGTATAAGTTCTCAAGCCCCTCTTCTGCACAGTTTGTTTCATTAAGCTTGGTCTGGAAATCTGGGTTTTTGACTAGTGTCACAGATGATTCTTATAAATCAGTTAGGTTTGGGAAATACCTTCTTAGCACTTAACAACACTACTGCCAGGTTGGCGTCATGATGCCCATTTTAGAAGTGGAGAAATTTATGCCGGGTGTGGTGGCATACACTTGTAATCCCAGTATTTGGGAGGCTGAGACAGGAAGATTGCAGGTTCGAGGCCAGCCTTAGCAATTTAGTGAGGTCTTCTGCAACTTAGTGAGACCTTGTTTCAAAATATAAAACTAAAATAGGGTTGGGGGTATAGCGTACATGTAGAATGCCTCTGAATTCAATCCCCAGTACCACACACACACACACACACACACACACACACACACACACACACAAAGTAGGGAGATTTGAGAGCTCATGGCTTGTTACTGGTGGAGCTGGATCTTATCTTTAGATTTTTTTGTGGTATTGGGGATGGAACCCGGGGCATTCTACCTCTGAGCTACACCCCTAGCCCTATTCTTTATTTTGAAACAGTATCTCACTAAGTTTCAGAGGGCCTCATAAGTTGCTGAGGTTGGCCACGAACCTGCGGCCCTCCTGTCTCAGCCTCCCAAGTACTGGGATTACAAGTGTGCACCACCATGCTCGGCTGGGCCCTACTTTCTGATCTAACAAATCAGAATCTCTATGGACTAGGTCAGAGAATATGTATTTTTAAAATGTACCCTAAGTGGGCATGGTGGCACATGCCTGTAATTCCAGTACTTGGAAACTGAGGCAGGAGGATTGCAAGCTCAAGGCTAGCCTGGGCAACTTAGCAAGATCCTGTTTCAGAATAAAAAATAAAAAAGAGGCTGGGGGTTTAGCTGTGGTAGATGGCCCTGGGTTCAATCACCAGTAACACACACACACACACACACACACACACACACACACACACACCTCCAGATAATTCTGATGAGCCATTCTACAACTGATCTATGATCCTCAGGATATTCACTGTGTTTGGAAGTCTGGGTAGGTTGTGTTGAGGGCATGTGTATATTGGTGGGATATGACTGGAAAAAATGACTGGGCAGAGTCCAGAATACATAAGGCAGATCTGGCAGCCTTTGAAAAGGATAAGGCAGCCGGGCGTGGTGGCGCACGCTTGTAATCCCAGCATTTTGGAGGCTGAGACCGGAGGATCCTGGTTCGCGGCCAGCCTCAGCTACCTAGTGAGGCCCTCCACAACTTAGTGAGACTCGGTTTCAAAATAAAGAATAAAAAACAGGGCTGGGGGCCTGGGGGTATAGCTCAGAGGTAGAATGCCCCTGAGTTCAATCCCCATTACCACCAAAAAAAAAAAAAAAAAAAAA
>PVLC010010487.1:0-11368 GCA_004027655.1 Graphiurus murinus | reverse complement strand
TCAACTAGAAATGTAATTACATTTTACAGTGTACCCCCAAAGGGAAGCAGTCCTTTAGAAGGACTCTTTGGGGGTTTTCTTGGGCAGCCCCCAGTGTGCTATAGTCAAACAGGTTTTTGTTTTAAATCATCCCTGACAGGATATTTATAATAACATGGCCAAAAGAAGCAGGGTGTGGTGGCGCATGCTTGTAATCCCAGTACTTGGGAGGCTGAAACCGGAGGATCCGTTTTCACAGCCAGGCTCAGCTACTTAGTGAGGCCCGCTGCAACTTAGTGAGACCCTGTTCCAAAATAAAGAATAAAAATAGAACTGGGGGTGTAACTTAGAGGTAGAATGCCCCTGAGTTCAATCCCCAGTACCACCCAAAAAAAAAAAAATCTAAAAGAGTAGTGTTTAATAATCATCACATCTTACTTCTGATGTGCCAAGTAGTATAATAATAACACTATAGTGTGGCTTTTATTTTAAGTTAAATCCAACCAGTAACCTGGTAGTGAAGTTGACTATTACTAAACCTATTTTATAGATTAGGAAAACAAGTTTTTGCAGTACTAGGCATTGAACCGAGGACCTACCTCAGGCATGTTAGGCAAATGCTTTACGACTGAACTCTGCCCCCAGCCCTGGAAACAGAGTTTTAGAAAGAGAAAGAGACTCCAAAGCTGCTTTCTACTTATACTTTACCTCTGAACTGAGACCATTATTTATGGAACAAGGGCTTCAATTTTAAGGGTTTCCCAGGTACCTGGTGTGGCTACTATCTTACCAGCAAGGTAGGTAAGAAACCAACCTTAATCTAGCCTTGGGATTGAAAACAGATTTTTGTTTTATGATACTAGAGATTAAACCCAGGGCTTTACACATGCTAGGCAAGTGCTCTACTACTGAACTACATACCCAAGTCCTTTTTATTTTGATTTGCGATGAGGTATCACAAAGTTTCCTAGGCTAAGTTGCCAACTTGCAATCAGCCTCCAATGCCTTCTACAAGTAGCTGGGATTATTGGCATATGCCTCTGTGGTCTATGAAAACAGCATTTTGACTAGGCCTGAAAGCATCCCCCTGCCCCCGCATAGTTGACTGATCTTGTCTTCTACAATTTTAACTCCCAAGGGCCCGGGACAGGGCATGACTCCCAAGAGCAATTCATGGAGTCTAAGCTGGGGCTTGTAGCAGCTCCATTGTGCTTCAGAGATGTGGTGCTGGAGATTGCTGGGGTGTTTTCCTGAGCAGAGGAAATAGAGCCCTCTTCTGGTGCCCCAGACAGAGCTGGCATCTTTAGGCAACCAAAAATGGTCTTTGTCTCTAGTCTACAAGTACTTCCTATAAAACTTGAAGGCAGGAAGCTGGGTCAAGCAGGAAACTGACGTGAGAGAGTGAAGCTCAGCTGGGTGTGGCCCCAGAAAGCAGTTTTGCCTATTTGAGGACTTGGTTTATTTTCATTTCATTTTTTTGGTACTAGGATTGAGCCCAGAGGCATTGTACCTCCCATCTACACCCCTAGCCCTTTCTACTTTTTTTTTAAATTTTGAAATGGGGTCTCTCTAAGTTGTTGAACCTGGCCTCGAACCTGCAATGTAGCTTCTCAAGTACTGTCTTAGCTTCCTAAATACTGTGATTACAGGAGTGCAACACTGCACCTATTTTAATTTTTTGCTTTGAACAGTATCTTGCTAAATGGCTGAGGCTGTCCTTGAACCTTCGATCCTCCTGTCTCAGCCTCCCAAATTCTGGGATTACAGGCATGTACCACCATGTCCAGCTAGGAACAAGATTTTTTTTAATTCCTGCTCTCACATTACTTAGCAGCTATGTGACCCAGGGCCAGTGCCCTCCCTTCTCTGTATCTCATTTCCCCCCGCTGTATATTGCTAGATTTGAGATAAATGATCTCTGAGGTCCCTTTCAGGTTGGGTAGTTTTGAATTCTGGATTGTTAATTGTCTTGGAGAACAGAGATGAGAAGTTCAGAAGGGAGAATCCAGATGAAATTTTAGGATGAGTGAATGGAAGTCATGAAGGATGAAGAGGGGAAGTGGCCAGGGTCAGGAGCTGGTGGGGCAGTCCTTGTGCCTGAGAAGGGGAGCTGAGCTGAGATGGGGTACTGTTTGCTCCTAGGGTATGATTTGGCTGAGCTGCTTCTTCTAGTGAGACCTAGAATAAGGTGCAGACTCTAAGGAGTTAGTGTCCTTCCTAACTGACATGATGAGAGAAAAAAGAGAGGAGGATCTTCACATGGGCCTGAGGTTGCGTCTTGCAAGTAAGGCCAGATTGATGAAGAAGTTGCAGATTTCTAAGGTGACACCACTGTTCTGATTTTTTTCTGCTTTGGTCTCTGCTAAAGCTCTCCTCTCACATTGACACGGTAGTTATATTCATAGCACTTAATCACCAACATGCCCTTATCTTTCAGTTGAAATGCTTCCTGGGGAGCTTTTGGAGGGCAGGGCTGGGTCAAAACAAATAAAAGGAGACCCTTGTTTCCTGTGCTTTCTGCAGCAGTTGGAATAGTTGAAGAACTAATGCTGATCCATTAAGGTATGGATGTGAGCTGGGCATAGTGGCACATATCTGTAATCCTAGTACTCGGAAGGCTGAGAAAGGAAGTTTTGAGGCCAGTGTGCAGTAATTTAGCAAGACCCTGTTTCAAAAATAAAAATGGCTGTGAGTATAGCTCAGAACACCCCTGAATTCAATCCTTAGTACCATAAAAAGATGTGTGGGGGGTTGGGTAGAGTTCTCCCTTCTAGAAACTACCAGGAAACTGCACAGGCATAGGAAAGGTTAACCCCAGGCAGGTCTTATTAGCTGTGTTTAGAAATGGGCACATAGAGATCAGAGCAGATAACGGTACCAGGTACCAATTCCAAGTCAACAGGGAAGAGGCTGAGTTGTTGGAAAGTGAATGACTCAGTGGATGGGGAGGAGGAAAAGGAGAAGGGAGAGGAGGAGGAGGAGGAGGAGGAGGAGGAGGAGGAGGAGGAGGAGGAGGAGCAGGAGGAGATGATGACAGAGGAGGAGAATGGCTCCTAGGCTAGACATTCAAAGTGACCCTTGTTTTCCTGCTTAAGGAAAATAGATGCTTGAGGCAGTACTGACATCCCAAGAAGCAATACAGACCAGTGTCTGATTTGCCTTGGCCCCAGCACTGGCAGCAGGAAATGGTATATTGTGGAGCTTAAATAGTGAAGATGGGATCTGGGCATGGTGGCACACTCTTGGAATCCCAGTATTTGGGAGGCTGAGACTGGAGGACCCCAGGTTCAACGGCCACCTCAGCAATTTAGGAAGATCTTGTTTCAAAATTAAAAAATAAAAAGGGAGTGGGGTATGGTGGTACACACCTATAATCCCAGTACTTGGGAGACTGAGACAGGAGGATCACAGGTTTGAGGCTAGCCTCGGCAACTTAGCAAGGCCCTCTGCAATTTAGTCAAACTCTGTTTTCAAATAAGAAATTAAAATCGGGCTATGGATGTAGCTCAGAGGTAGAATACCCCTGGGTTCAATCCTCAGTGCCACAAAAAAAAAATAAAATAGGACTAGGGGTGTAGTTCAGAGGTAGACACACTTGGGTTCAATCCCCAGCAAAACACACACACACACACACACACACACACACACACACACGCAAATAAAATACAATAAAAAGGGCTAGGGATGTGGCTCAGAGGTATAATGCCCCTGGGTTCAATCCCCAGTACTAAAAATAAAACAAAAAAGGAGGAGGGGATTGGCCTCTGGGCCAATGAAAGCTGTTTGGGTCACACTGTGGTGACTACTCCCTGGGCAGAGAAGAGGCTGGCTTGCTGGAGTTGCCCTGGTAGGGCTTGTTCTTCCTCTGGTTCCCCTCCCCCAGTTATAACTGCTTTGTTCTTCACACTAGCAGCTCCATTGAAAGCCCAGAGGGAGTGGGCACTCGGGGCGAATGGGGAGATGGTAGGTGGGAGGTGAGGTCATTGAGCTGGGACCCAACTAGACTGACTCACAATTTCTTCCCAGTGAGGCAAGGGGCCTTCCTTAGCAGCATTGCCCAGATGTGCCCAGGCTCCATATGCCAGAGGGTCTGGGTCCTGGCCAAAATAGTTGCCAAGGCAGTATCCGAAGACAACAATGAAATCAGCATGACTGGAGAGGTGGGTGGGTTTGTGGAAGGAGCTCCAGGAATGTCCCGAAGACCCGCCTCCACCACAGGCTGAGTAAATGTGGCTTAGTGATGCCCAGGGAAACTGCGGGCGATGGGTGTGGTATTCAGATCCCTCCTTCTGTCTCCTGTATCTACCTACTTGGATTTTTCTTCTATGAAGTGGGATCTGTAGTTGCCTATCCCCTCTGGCTTCAGAAGACTGCCTTCTGATTGTTTGATCCTCTGTGCTCACCTCTCTGCCTCTCCCAAACTTCTCTCCAGGAAAAAGCCAACTTGTAGTTGAGTGACATGGGGAAGGGGAGGAAGACCATCGTCATACCCCTTCACCGCGGCCGGGCTACTGCTCACCTGGGAGCTCCTGGCTCTAGGGAAAGAGAGAGTCCCTTATGTGAAGCTTGCTGAGCCTATATAACAAAACATCTCAGCTGCCACTGCCAAGGCAAAGGTAGCATATGGTCTGATTATTCTTGTGTCTCAGGCCAGCCAGTGGGGGACATGGGAGACATCCTAGTTTGTTGAATCCTTTGGATGGTAGACTACCGAGATGGGATTTTTAGTGCTCAGAGTAGTGCTTAGTGTGCTTAGTGTGGGAAGCATGTGCGTTCAGTTGTTTAGTAAATAACAGAGGGTTAATTGTTCTTGCACTAGAGGTGGGAGGGTTAGTGTGTGTGAAAGGATGACACCCCCCCATGCACACCCAGATTTTTTTTTGTTCCTTAAAATGTTGATGTTCTCCATAGACAGGCTGTGCCTAGATCCTTAGGCCCAACTTAGGCAGGGATTTGGCTGTATAAATACTTATTTGCTGGAGACTACATCTTGAAATGCTGTTCTGCCCAGGCCAGTTCCTCTCTACTCCTGCCAAGGCAAGCGGCTGCCTGGGAAGTTTCTGCTGGATTTGGAGGCTTCGTTTTCAGGTTTTTGCCTTCCAAATTAGACCACTCCCTTCTTCTTAGTAAAAGAGCGGAGGCCAGGCCCCAAAGAAGGGCAGTGGATGCCCACTAAGTGAGTGTCTATTGAGCCCTGTGTGACAGTGAGCCTGGGCTCATGCACTTGGGCTTCAGAGTCGCCAAAGAACAAACAAATCTTTCTTCTTTCCTCCTCCTCCTCCTCCTCCTCCTCCTCCTCCTCCTCCAGTACTGGGGATTGAACCCAGTGGTGTGCTACCACTGAGCTGCACTCCCAGCTCTTTTATTTTTTATTTTGAAACAGGGTCTCACTAAGTTGCCAGGCTGGTCACAAACCTGTGATCCTCCTGCCTCAGCCTCCTAAGTAGCATTGCAGCTGGCCAAATAGACTTCTTTTGATCAGGATTCTCACCCTACCCATCAAATTCAGGCTCCATTTATGTTATTACCCTTATTCTCCCCCACACCGCTTCTGCCACACAGGACAGTACAGAACTATGGCCTTGTCTTTATGACTCACACTTTATTCTGATTTAAATGGTGACACGGATGGAAGTTCCTTTGTGTTTGTTTTTCTAATTTTTAAAACCTGTCTCCATAATGAAGTTCTGGAAATCTCAGGCCATTGTCACTAGAGAAGCAGAGACAGAAACTCTGAACAGGGATTCAGGAGAAACAAGTTCCAGTTGAGTTTCAGCTGGACACCTTCAGGTTTGAGGTTTACATTCTATCTAGGAGGGAGGAAGTCTGGCCTACTCTGGGATGTCTCACATTCTTCCTAACATAGGGTGGGCCCCTCCTTACCAGTTAATTTACTGAAGAAACATTTCCTAACCGGGCGTGGTTACCCACACCAGTAATCCTAGTACTTGGGAGGCTACGAAGAGGATCCCAGGTTTAAGGCCAGCCTCAGCAATTTACCAAGATCCCGTCTCAAAATAAAAAAAAGAACAAAAAGGTCAGGAAGTGTAACTCAGTCCCCGGTACTGCACACACAGAAACAATTTTTTTTTTTTTTTTTGTGGTGATGGGGGTTGAACTCAGGAGCACTCTACTTCTGAGCTACTCCTCCAGGCCTATTTTTTATTCTTTATTTTGAAACAGGGTCTAAGTTGCAGAAGGCCTCACTAAGTAGCTGAGGCTGCCAAGAATTTGTGATCCTCCTGTCTCAGCCTCTAAGCACTGGGATTACAAGCATGTGCCACCACGACCGGCTAAAAACATTTTTTATTTTTATTTTTTTGTGATGCTGGGGATTGGTCCCAGGGGTGTTCTACATTTGAGCTATACCCCTAGTCCTATTTTATTGTTTATTTTGAAACAGGATTTCACTAAGTTACGATGGCTTTGTGTTGCTGAGGCTGGATTCGAACCCACAATCCTCCTGTCTCAGCTTCCCAAAAACTGGGATGACAAGCATGTGCCACCATGCTCAGCTAGAAACATTTCTTTTTTGGTGCTGGAGGTTGAACCTAGGAACATTCTACCTCTGAACTACACCTCCAGCTCTATTTTTTATTCTTTATTTTGAAACATGTTCTCACTAAGTTGCAGAAGTCCTCACTAAGTAGCTGAGGCTGACCGAAAACTGTCTCCTGTCTCAGCCTCCCAAGTACTGGGATTACAAGCATGTGCCACCACACCCGGCTTAGAAACATTTTTTAAACAAATATCTGAGTACCTACCAAGGAACAAGACTGGACTCCACCCTTGTCAGTGCCCGAAGATGCTAGATTGGCATCATCTTCGGTTGACATGATCTTTGAGAGATGCCAGCTTATTTTTATTTTTTTATTTACTTATTTTTTTTTTGCAGTACTGGGGATTGAACTCAGGGGCATTCTACCTCCAAGCTACACCCCCAGCCCTATTTTTTATTCTTTATTTTGAAACCGGGTCTCGCTAAGTTGTGGAGTGCCTCACTAGGTAGCTGAGGCTGGCCGTGAACCAGGATCCTCTGGTCTCAGCCTTCCGAATGCTGGGATTACAAGTGTGCACCACCACGCCCGGCTTATTTTTAGATTGTGGAATGCTTCCCTAGAGTTCCACCCCTTTCCTCAGTTTCCTCCCAGTCACTTTCTTCCAAAACATGCAGTTATGATTCTATACCACCCTTCTCCAAACCTTTAGCTTAGTTGGCTACTGCCAGTAGGATTAAAACATAGCATTGTGGGATAGCCTTCAAGACTAGGTACTTCCCAGCTGGCCTTCCCAGCCTCTCCATTCAACAGGCTCTCTCTGCGCCTCTGTCCCCTTCTTGGTCACCACACACTGATTTCTCTATCTGGGACATTTGGGTGCTCTTCCCTCTACTCTCACAGTCTCCCTTTTCCAAAATCCAGCTTATCCTTAGAGACCAGTGCAAATACCCTCTGAACTTCCTAACTTTCACCAAAAGTTCTTCTGTTCTTCTGCTTTGGCACTTACTTCTTAGCGTTTCCCTTGTACATTATAGTTTTCTTGTTACTCAGTAAGTGCCTTGAGATCAGAGAATGATTCTATAGCTCTACTCCAACCCCAAACTTAGTTCTTTTTTCTCCCTGTGTGTGGTGCTGGGGAGTGAACTCAGTGACGTTCTGCCTCTGAGCTATACCCCCAGCCTTATTTTACTAAATTTGCTAGTTGCTGAGAGCCTTGCTAATTTGCAGAGGCTGTCCTCAAACCTGCAATCCTCCTGTCTCAGCCTTCCAAGTACTGGGATCAAAGGCAATGTGCCACCATGCCTGGTTTAGATGTCAATTATATTTGCATATTCCTACATTTAAAAAGAAAAAAAGCTGGTATATGTAATAATAAAATAATATAGTAAATAAGCAGAGCATTAAATTTTAATATCTATTTCAATGTAATTGGTCTCCTTGTATTTACTTTAGGTAAAAAATTTACAAATATTCTAAAAAGGGGTCAATAAGCTTCTCCAGACTGGCAAGAAGGGTTCATGGCATAAAATGGTTGAGATGTAAAATGTCTTCACCTCTCTATTTGTATCCTGTGCTTTATTTGCTTATGTCTTACATCCCTCACTTAGTACCCACCTGTTCATGTAGTCAATGTTTTGGGAATACCCACTGAATCTTGGATACTGGAGAGGTAATTCTAAATTAGACAAAAACCTAGAGGTAAGAATGAAGTCCAATGTACCAGAAAGTCTAACGTCCCCATTCCACTCTCTCCTGTCCCTTCAGTCATTGGTGTTTTGAGTCACCCCCAGCCCAGCTCAAGAGTGGACAGACCGTGGTGCTTCCTCACATTCTAGCCCAGGGGGCCCCATTCCCCTTATTTTATGAGGGTCCATTTTCCAGGGGCTGCTGGACTGGCAGGAAGCCCAGGGTGACACCAAGTCAAGGTGGCTAACCTTGCCTCACTCCCACGTGGTACTTGCCTTACTTGTTCCTGCCTTCATGACCTTTCCTGTTCCATTGTCAGTCCTGAAATAGATTTCCTCTCTCGATCTCTGGTGAGATTTATTTACAAACTTGTTCCCTCAGCACAGCCTGGTCTTAATCAGATTTTTTTTTTCTGGTACTGAGGGATTAAATCCAGGGGTGCTCTACCTCTAAGCTATATTACCAGCCATTTTTATGTTTTATTTTGAAGCAGGGTCTTGCTAAGTTACCCTGTGCTGGCCTCAAACCTGTGTGCCTCAGGTCTCAGTCTCTCCTAAACACTGGGATTACAGGCATGTGCCCCCATGCCCAGCTATCAGAATTGTTTAGCCAGCAAAATGGCTGCCTGTCCCCTTCTTCTTCGTTACCTGTCTCCTGTGCTCAGGAAAGACCCAGAGGTTCAAAGACTGATAAGGCTTGATGATACCTTACTGACTCAAGGGGATTCACACCTTTGACAATTCTATATTTAGTTATTTCCTCAATAGTAAAAGCAGGATGTCACCATCCTAGAAAAATATAATTAGTTTATTTTGGGTAATTTAAAGAAGGAAGAAAGTATCCAGTAAGATCACTACTCAAAAATCAAGTCTGAATAACATTTGGACATTATTCCAGTCATCTATGTATATAGTTTATGAACTTGAATTTATGTGCTGTATGAAAACTTGTTTATACATACTTACTTAATATTACTTTGTATGAAATAGTCTTCATAAAGACTTTATGTGAGCTGGGCATTGTGGTGCACACTTGTAATCCCAGTACTTGGGAGGCGGAGACAGAAGGATTGCAGGTTCTTGGCCAGCCTCAGCTACTTAGTGAGGCCCTCTGCAACTTAGTGAGATCCTGTTTCAAATAAAATAGAGCTGGGGGTGTAGCTCGGAGGTAGAATGCCCCTGGGTTCCATCCCCAGTACCACACACAAAAAATTGTATGTGACCAAGCTGGGTGTGGTAGTGCATGCCTCTAATCCCAGTACTTGGGGGGGCTGAGATCAGAGGATCTTAGGTTTGAGGCCAGCACATAGGAACTTCTTTTACTGGGAGACTTTCCTATTTGTAAGAGGAAATTAGCATATTTGTTTAAATCATGAGGTTTCAGATTGTGAGGGTTTTGCCAGGTGTGGTGACACACACTTGTAATCCCAGTACTTGGAAGGCTGAGACAGGAGGATCCGGGTTTGCAGCCAGCCTCAACTGCTTAGTGAGGCACTCTGCAACTTAGTGAGACCCTGTTTCAAAATAAAGAATAAAAAATAGGACTGGAGGTGTAGCTTGGAGGTAGAATGCTCCTGAGTTCAATCCCCAGTACTGCAAAAAAAAAGAGAAAAAAAACCCACCAAAATAAATTGTGAGGTTTCAAGTTCTGGCTCTTCCAGCAGTGTGACTTTAGACGAATATTGATTTCTTCATCCCCAATGTGGAGATAATACTCTCTACTTTACAGGTGATTGCTGGTATATAATAGGAGAGTATATATGAAGTGGCTAGTGAGTAGTAAGTCTGGATAAGTGAAAGTTGCTGCTTGTTGCAATCACTACTACTGTCATCCCTACAATGTTTTCAGTCAAAAGAAGAAAACTCTAATAGTGAAATTTCAGTTATCATTGACCTAGGCTAGGGAATCAATTTGTAAAGGTGTTAGCAATGTTGTCTAGTGCCTAACGTATCGTGTGTGGCTACCTATTATTTTGGTCCGAGTCTGTCTCTTTGCCTCTCCATAGACTTGGCTTATGTAGCAGCTCTGTGTTGTCCATACCCACCTCTGCTGAGGCCCCTTTCCTCTCTTGCACCTAGGGAGACCTATGAAACATAAATACAGGAAGCGTTAACAATACAAGGCAGTATGTAGAACCACAGACGCCAGCACTGAAATGCTCCTTGGAGATCACCTTGTTTAACTAACTGCCCCCACCCCATTTCTGCATCTGCAGAAATAAGGAAAACTAAGACCCAAGAAATGGATGAGTTATCCAAGTTTGTAGAGTGAGCCAGTTACAGTCCTAGGCTCGGAACCCAGTGTTCTTTATCCTGCCCTTAACTTGACTCTGTAATTACCCGACATGTTATAGATAATCTGAGCTGTAGATCAGAGGTGAGAAGAGAATGTTGTGGGCTGGAGCTGGTTGGTGTAAGTGGGGAAGACTTCTTGGAAGAAGTAGAGTCGACACTTTCTTGTTTTTGGTAGTAGGCTGGCTTGCATTCTCGTTTGCCCCTTGACAAACATTTCTCTGGGGCTGTGTTTTTTGTCATCAATGAGCCAGTGGGGAACAGGGGTTATAGACCTCTCTCTTCCCACCAATATCTCAGTTGCTCAGATTCTTAGCAATCCTATTTCTCTCCTCTGTAGTTGAACAGAGACACTTGTCTCAGCCTCTGCTGAGCACAGAGCAGATGACTAACCTGCTTTCTTTGATCTCATCCTAGATCAGTGTGCGTGTGACCACCATGGATGCAGAGCTGGAGTTTGCCATCCAGCCCAACACCACTGGCAAGCAGCTGTTTGACCAGGTAAGGAAGGGACTTGCTGCTCCTCAACCACCTCCCCTTCTCCCAGTAGCTCTCACCACCATGCCAACCAAGCATGCCTTCTGCCTCTTGTCCTGCTTCGTCCTACAAGATAGGTCAAAACAAAGGCAAACTCCAGCCTCAGTAAAAAAGGAGGCAAAATTTAGCTTTTTCTTCTTTTTGTACTAAGGGATTGAACCCAGGGGCATTCTACCTGTGAACTACACCTCCAGTTCTATTTTATTTTTTATTTTGGAACAGGGTCTTATTAAATTGCTGAAGTAGGCCTTGAACTTGAACCTGTGGTCCTCCTGTGTCAGCCTCCTAAGTACTGGGATTAAAAGTGTATGCCACCACACCTGGCCAAAGTTTAGTTTTTCTTTTCTTTTTTTTTTTTTTTTTTTTTTTTTTTTG
>PVLC010010486.1:0-50351 GCA_004027655.1 Graphiurus murinus | reverse complement strand
TCACAAGCCCCTGAGATCACACCTGAGTTTATGCTGATGGTGATTCTTGGTGAACCACTAAACAACCACAGGATTAGGGTTAGTCACCAGAAAGAAGAGCCTCCTGATTACAGGGTTGGGAATTTGAATCAGCCTGACCTCCATGGAGGAGAAGGGGGCCGGACACTGAATTCAATCACATGGTCAATGCCACAATCGATTAGACCTACAAAATGAAATCCCACCTAAGCTTGGACACTGAAGCTCAAGAGCAGTTCCTCATTGATGAATACACTAAGGTGATGGAAAGGCGTTGTACCCTGACTCCTTAGGGAGAGGAAACAAACTATGCATCGGGGTCCTCAGAGACTTTGCCCTTGGAGTATTTTCACTTGATTGTTCCTGATTTGGATTCTTTGAGATAAAACTGAAATTGTAACTATAGTGCTTTCCTGAGTTCTGTGAGTTGTTCTAGCAAATTATCAAATCTGCCTGGGTTGTGGAACTCTTGAATTTACAGGTGGCCTGGCAATTGGCTGGCATCTGAAAAGTCAAGTGGCCTTGTGAAGGACTGAGCCCCAAACCTGGGGTCTGTGCTAACTTAATGCCAGAAGTGAACTGAAGAATATCAATTGTACAAATATGTCAAATAAGTCAATTAAATGCAGACAATGCAGTTCCCAGAGCAGGTGGCTACAATTTGTTTGAAGAATCTTAGTTCCATGAAAAGAAGGTATTATGGTTAAGTTTGGAAATGTTGTATATTATCCCTCTCATTAGGATAATAAAGACTCTAAGATGTCCTATAGTAAAAATAAAAACAAAATATTTAAGCCCCTGAAATCTGGGAATGGTGGCATACACCTGTAATCCCAGTACCTGGGAGGCTGAGACAGCCGGATTGCAAGTTTGAAGCCAGTCTCAGCAACTTAGGGAGGTGCTCAGCAACTTAGAGAGACCATGTTTCAAAATAAAAAGCAAAACAGGGATGGAGGTGTAGCTCGGAGGTAGAATACCCCTGGGTTCAATCACATACACACACAGTCCCTCGAAACCTGCAAGATCATAACTGGTTTGCTGAAGGGGTAGTTTTGGGGCCTATCATTTATTAATAATTTTAAACAACCATATGATTGAGTAGAGAACATGCTAGTTTTATCTATAGATGATTCCAACCTCTGAATCCTAGAAAACATGGTGAAAGCAGGAAATCCAGTGGTGGGAGTAGAGAGGGAAGGTTGAAAACAGGAGATGATCAGAATATTTAGTGTGTACCTACTATGTGCCAGGTGCAGAGTTAGGGAGATAGCAATGGACAAGACCAATGTAGATATGGGAGCAGCTGGGAGGCTGAGGCAGGAGGATTCCCTGAGCCCAAGAGCTGGAGGCCAGCCTGGACAATGTAGTGAGAACCCATCTCAAAAAAATAAAGATGCAGCTGGGCATGGTGGCCCACAACTGTAATCCCAGTACTTGGGAGGCTGAGACAGGAAGATTGCATGTTTGATGGCAGCCTCAGCAACCTAGTGAGACTCTATTTCAAAACAAAAAATAAAAAGGGCTGGGGGTGTATTTCAGAGGTAGAATGCCCCTGGGTTCAATCCCTGGTACCACACATACAAGAACAAAAACAAACCCAAAGATATTACAAGACCAACATAGCCTTTTCCATCACCACATCTGCAGTCAAATGGGGGGAGAAATACATTAAATAAACAATTATACAAATGACAATATAATCTGAATTCTGACTAGTGCTAGACTAAGGGGCATAACCCAGTGCTACAGTGGAGAGAATTTAATAAGCCCTACGTCTGTTTGAGGGGCTGGAGAAGGTGATCTTGAGAAAGTAGCCTCTAGGTAGTGACCTGAAGAATGAGCTGGGGACAGAGGTGAGATGGCAACGAGTCTAGAGACAGGCAAAGGCTCACACACAAAGGCTAGTGTTATAGGGAAGGAGGGGGTGCACTAGAAAAACAGTGAAGCTGGGGGGGGGCACTTAGTGCGTGGGGGAGAGAGTGGCAAAGGGTAAGAGGTGAAACTGAGGAGGTGGGCAGGGTCATGGAGGTTGCTGGTGTTCAGGAGGAAAGAAGCTGGAAGCCACTGAAGAGTTGTGAAGACAGGATTACCAGAATTTTAACAAGATCACACTTGTTGCAGCAGAGACAAGATTTGGGAAAGGTTAGAATGAAACTATGAAGTGAAAGGACTTTCATGCTCTGTTTTCAATTAATGTGATTTAATAAAAATTTTCAAGGTATAAAGGTAAATGGGTAAACTGACATATTTTCTACCATGAAATTAACTTGTAGGTTACCCCAACACCTCAATTTCTGGGACTGTATGTGGCCCATGTTTGTTCAATGAATGAGTATTGGATGAAAATATTAACACAAGAAATAAGCTGATATTGCTAAATTACAAGATTCCCTTATTTAGAGATGTATTTTAAAATGGCAGATTTTTCACTTAAGTATGTTTCTGCCTTGAGGTGGCGTAATGGATTTTAGAACACTCTTGAGTACTTCTTTCAAAGAGTCCCTGAAAAGCTTACTTTTGCAAGAAACTTAGCTAGAAATTAAGGAGGATCCTGACCTACCCCAGTCTATCCTAAAGCCATACTAGACCAATTTCTCTCCCAGTGAAAGGTCAGTAAATAGAAACTTTTAACTCAATGTGGAGTCCAATGGTATATTAACACTTTCTTTAGAAGTTTAGCCAGAAATGAACATGTGATGAGAACAATGTTAACCAAAAAGGAAGCTACAAAAAGGGACAAGAACTTTCCAGACCAAAGTATAGCAACAAAGACTAGGAGAAATGAGCGGCTTAAAAAAAAAAAAAAAAACGGAGCACAGCGATGGCCTATGAAGTTCAGGAAGGTCTATCAAAAGATCCGTATCTTCTGAAATTCAAAATGATTTTATTCTTCTGAAACATATCAAAGAGGAACATGTGACTCCTATGATGAGAATACCAGGAATAAATCAAAAAAGCAAATTTATATCCTATAAAATCAAACAGCCCACTTATATAAAGTGATCAAATCTCTTTGAATTTTAGGATGTGAAATAGTTTAAAATACAAATTATATAAAATTCTTCTTCCATGGATTCCCATTACTATTTCAGTGTGTATTCATATTCTTCTCATCCATTTATTTTTATTTAAAATTATTTCCTGGACCTAGAAACTTAAGAGACTACAAAAAAGGTAAAAAGTAAAGTAATTTATTCAATGATAGACATCAGAGCTAGGAAAAGGATTCCCATCTCCTATCTTCTCAGTCAATTGATATTTCTACTGGTTTAAGTTCTTTTCCCCAAGGGAAAAAGGTATTACTTATTAAATGAGATTTAAATGGAGAGCATTAATCTCATTTCTCTAATCTTCTATAGACATTTAAAGAATCATAGAATGAGAGATAAAAGAAACCATACAGAGCAAGACCATTCACTCTAAAATATAGACAGAGCTGGAAGAGCTGGAAGGGAAGTTAAAGACCTTTGAGTTCAACTGTGTATTATAATTACTTATTTATTTGCCTGACCTCTGATTCTTCGTGTTCAGTGAGGACACATAATGGGATTATCTTGTTCTCTATGCATTAAGCATATTGCTGAGCACTTAGTAGGACTTCAACAAGCATTTGCAGAAGGGCTAAATGAGAAAATAAATGAATAACCTGAGAGTGGTGGCACATGCATACAATTCCAGTACTTGGAAGGCTGAGACAGGAGGAACACAGGTTCAAAGCCAGCCTCAGAAACTTGGTGAGACCCTGTTTCTAAATAAGAAATAAAAAGGGCTGGGAGTGTAGCTCAGAGGTAGAATGCCCCTGGGTTCAATCCCTAGCACCACACACAAAATTAATTAATGAATGAAGTAATCCCTTTATTTTGCAGATGAGAAAACTCTAGATCAGAGAAGTTAAGTGTTTTGTCTTCGAGGTTTTTCAGTCTCTTCTTGCCATCCTAATCATTTTTACCTATAGTCATGGCAAAATCAATCCACTCTGGGTATTTCTGTTATCTTGATGCCATGGAATTACAGAGTATACCTATTTTTTCTTCTATGGGGTTGCCTTAAAAAATTCAGGGATAACACTTCTGTCCTCCCTAATCTAGGTTACATTTGCATGCTATGATTTTTAGTCCCTCCATTATCTTATTACATATCAATAGATGTAGATGTTTGTTCTTAAAAAGCAGTATTCAGGCACACGTGGTGGCAGAGGCTGAGGCAGGAGGATCACAAGTTTGAGGTTAGCCTTGGCAATTTAGTGAAACCCTGTCTCAAAAATTTAAAAAGGGTTGGGGATGTAGCTTAGTGGTGGATCACTTGCCTAGCATGTGTGAGGTTCAATCCCTAGTACCGGAAAAAAAAAAAAAATGCATCCATAACTGAAACTTCCAGATGTGGTTTAGCCAAGGCAGAGCACAGTGAGGACATTATCTGTTCTTTCTAGACCTGACTTGCAAATGCTTTTGATGGAGCCACAGCAACACAAATGCTTGCTTCCCAGGTGCCTTGTTTGTTAAGTTTCCTCTTCTATTTTTGCAGTTAATTTTCAGGATATAAGACTATTCGTTCTTTGCTCTACATTTTATCTTATTTGTTTTGATCCATTCCTCTAGCTTGTGTTTCAAAATCTTCAATTCTGTAATTCCACATATTATATGTGTAACCTAGTTTTATAATTTTTTTTTTTTTTTGGTACTTGGGATGGAATCCAGGGACATTCTACCTCTGAGCTAATCTCCAGCCATATTTTATTTTATTTTATTTATTTATTTATTTATTTTGCGGTACTGGGGATTGAACTCAGGGGCATTCTACCTTCGAGTGATACCCCCAGCCCTATTTTTTATTCTTTATTTTGAAACCGGGTCTCACTAAGTTGCAGAGGGCCTCACTAGGTAACTGAGGCTGGCCGCAAACCTGGATCCTCTAGTTTCAGCCTCCCGAATGCTGGGATTACAAGCGTGCGCCACCACGCCCGGCTATTTTTTCATTTTAAAACAGGGTCTCACTAAGTTGAGAAGAGCCTCATTAAGTAGCTGAAGCTAGCTGCAAACCTGTGTTCCTCCTTGTCTCAGCCTCCCAAGTACTGGGATTACAAGCATGTGCTGCCACACCTAGCTTGTAGTCGCTATAATTTTGATAAGTATGCCTATGACATCTTTATCCAAAGAATTATTGTCATAGGTAGGCAAATACTGATATTAACCCTGTATAGCAATTACTATGTGCTGGGCACTGTTCTAAGCCATTTAACTCAATTTATTTGCACTAGAAACTAATAAGGTGAATGTGATTATTTTCTCACATCTGAGATGGAAAAATGGGAGTCTAGAGTGGTTAAGTAGTTTCCCAGGGTCATACAACTAAGGAGTAGCAGATTTAGAAAGCCAGGCAGAAAGATTTCAGTCTTTGCTGTTAATTACTATTACTAAACTATGTTGTTTCTCATTATTCATGTACCTTGCTGACAACCTTTTAGGCTAAAGAGGATTTATCTACTAGTCAACAATCCTTGGATAAAATAACCAATTATTCACAAGACAACATAACTATAATCTCTGAGAACCTAAGTTTCTCTGTCTTGGGGACTTTGCCAAAGTTTTTTCTAAACACTAAGCACTATATAGCATAGCCTGACCCAGTTGTCCAGTATCCCTCATTTTCCTCTGTGTATCCACAACCAGACTATAAACTCTGGGGGTTCCAGACCATAACTATACTGTAATTATCACCCACAGCATCTATTACATAATGAGCACACAATGGAAATTCAAGTATTATTTTTGATAGATGGTAATAAAAGCCTAGGCGATTTCTCATGAGATTAATTCTGTGGGAAATATAAGGACAAAGTTTAAAATGGGGTTGGAGGTGGCAGGCCACTTTAGCTTTCAAATTCTCTATCGTGGGGCTTCCTTGACATAAACAGAGACAAGGAATGTAATGATCTCCAAGCCAGTGGTAATGATGGCTTGACCCCTGGTCAACCAGTTTCATTCTTCCTACTCACTCCCTTCAAGCCTTCCATATACTTTTGGGGGGATTCTGTAAGTCTTTGAAAAGTATAACCCGTACCTCATTCTTATTTGCATATCCCAAGATGCCTTGCAGAACACATGTGGCATACATAGGGTTAATAAATGCTTGTTGAAATGAACCCTCCACTAAAACTCTACTTAAGGATTTTACCATCAGCAACCTCTCCATGGTCATATTCAAAGTGGAAAAATAAAATCAAACCTTTTAGCACAAGAATGCTACGCATGTGTGCACACGTGTGCGCGCGCACACACACACACGCACGCACAGTTTCTCCTATGAATGCCAATAGTCAAAACTACTTAATAACAAAATGACTTAGGCACAGCAACAACTGATTAAATAATCTTATTTATCCAAGCTGTTTATATGCTTTGGGGACATATCTGAGTTTTTCTTCATTGTCTTTTCCTCCTCCAATTGGCTAACTGCCTATTCCCTAAATCAAATAAATCTTTGCCTTATAACTATTCCTACCAAGTGAGAAACAAAATTGAAAAGAGTAGTAAAGATAAGAATTGGAAACATCAAGGGAAATTTATTTCTTTTTGTTTCCGTCTCCATTTCCTTAGAAGACCTGGCATTTGGGTTACTAAAGGACCTCCTAATTTTTCACATGAGAATGAAAACAAATTTTGGCTACCTTAGAACTCTTTATTTTTTCTAAGAGCATAATACACAATTGCCCTTCTTGGCACTTAGAAACTAACAGATCTTTCTTTATGTAGATTCCCATGCGTAATCAGCTCCCAAATTCAATTTCTCTTTTTCTTAACAAATGCTATTCTGCATGATTTACCCTATGGCCAATAAGTAACTAGGCCTAGCCCCGAAATATTGCTTACTTCTAGACTGGCAGCTACTTAATGAATAATTAACCACCTCATACTTTCTATCAGGGATGCTTGTATTGCTAGGGTAAAGGTATCCTTTATGTCTAAATGATGTCATAAAACAGGCCCTTGCCAGAAATACGCCCTCATTTATCACATGAAATGCCATGTGGTATTAACAAGGTCGATACTATTTGCTTAATATATTTTGCTTTCCTAGGGGCTTGAAATGATTTGTTTTTGCAGCTGTAACAGTTAAATTAGGGATTTATCTTTAGCTTAGCTAGTTGAGCATACATAACCAGGAGCTATTAATTATCTGCCTGGAGGCCTTTGGTCATCTTCCCACAACTTACAGCATCCTGGGGTACTGAGTTACAGCAGCCAGATTGGATCTTCAAATAATCCATCCAGGCTTCTCAGGAACTAAGGGCAGCCTACAAACTTCAAGTTTTTGTTTCCACAACTCCCCCATCCCCAGCATGTACATGTTACTAGTGTACGGATTTTTTTAAATTGAGCAAGGAATTTAAGAGAAAAATCTTAGTGCAAAGAGTAGTCTCAGATGTTCATTCCCTCACATGAAAAACTAAAACCCACTTTCCTGGCTTTAAAGTACCAGTAATCAGTCCCCTTCTCCCTTTTTTCTCACATTGCAGTTCTGCCTGAACTGAGCAGGGGAGGGGTGGCGAAGTTGGCTCCAAGGATGAATTTGTCGGAAGGCCTGCACTGCAATTCTAATTCCTCTCTACCTGTGTGTGAATGTGAGGGGGACAATGTGGAAAATAAGGGGGGAAATAAGGCAAGGGAGAGGAAAGAGAGACAGAGGAGGAGAGTAGGACAAAGAAAAAAACAGAGTGCAATTTAAACAGAAATGAGACACACACACACACACACACTCGGACACACAAAGAGGAGGGGGCAAGGCTCCCCTCCATCCCAGGTCCTAACAACATACTTCTTTATCAGAGGTTCATTGTCAATCAATTAGCCCAGGCAGTAGGGGTCTGCGAGGTGGGGGCTCCCAGGGAAACAATGGGCTGCCCTGTTGTATTACTATTTAATCACTTTTGCTAAATAAATAGAGCAGCCCCGAGGTGCTGTCATGTCAAGGGAATTTATAACAAAAAAAACTTCATTTTTCATTGGTCATTACTTTTTTCCCTTCAGGACAAGAGAGGGTTATTACTGTAGCCTTAAGTTCCATCTTTGTGTTTCTTGCCTTTGATTCCCACTCGGACCCTGCCACTTTCTGGCACTAATTTGTCAGGCTGAACAAAGAGGGGATTTGTACCTCCTGTAAGGTCTCAATTAGGAATGGCTTCTGCTGTATTATGTGCCATTCAGAGACGACACAATGCCAGTAATTACAGGAATTTGCACTAAATGGCTGAAGAATTCACAGCAAAACTTTTCCCCCCCTTGGGTTTACCCCTCCCAAGGGTTGGAGGGGAAGAAAAAGGAAAGCAAAAAGCTCTTAATGCCAGAGAGATGTAATTACCAACAGCAGTCCCAAGAGGTTAAACAGCAGCCAAAGGAGTAAAACCATAAAAACTGACAGCGTGAAAATGGTGCAGGGGTCCCCCAGGCTCACTGCTTCTTCTTTTAAAGTGTTCAACTTCAGTTCAGAACCAGGAACGCTGGCCTACAGTGGGCCATCCAATTTTACCTTCGGATTACAAACAGTCACTAGGAACACTGTCAAAGGTGAACTCTGAATCTCTTGTCACATCTATAAACAAGTCCAGGGCCCTTTTATTATAGTTCTCAATTGCTAGGTTTCTTGATTGCTGGGAAATTTATAGAAAAAACATCTGTGTGTGTTTGTGCCAAGAAAGCCATTTATCTATTGAGTGTAAATAGGTAGATAAACACATAAAATTTCCAAAGAAACAGTTGCTTCCTTATAATCTAATTTATACGGCATTTATGAATAGCCTAATTTAGAACCACTTACAGGTATATACTTCATAAATATTTTAATAAGCTACATAATCATTTATTTTAGCATTAATATTTTAACATCATAGATTCCCCACTGCCAAATATAATGTTGAATTCTAACCAGTCATTTCACTAAAGAAGCATAGTGCATTTTCTACTACAGAGGTATTCCTCAAAAGCTGTACTAAAGTACAACTAAACACCCCCAATTAACAGTTCTTCAATATGACTGTGCTCAAGAATCTTCCATAGTTTCCAGGTCAAACATCAAGTTTAACTTTATTAACTACCTTTTTTTTTTTTTGCGGTACTGGGGATTGAACTCAGGCATTCTACCTCCGAGCTACACCCCCAGCCCTATTTTTTATTCTTTATTTTGAAACCGAGTCTCACTAAGTTGCGGAGTGCCTCACTAGGTAGCTGAGGCTGGCCTGGAACCCGGATCCTCTGGTCTCAGCCTCCTGAATGCTGGGATTACAAGCGTGCGCCATCACGCCCGGCTTAACTACCTTTTTTTGTAGGTTAAAAAATGACTGAAGACCTGTAAACTGCACCTATTTCTACCCAACACTACCTCTGACCGTTCTCTAATCTGGAAAGTGGGCCTCACATCTGTAGTTCTTGTCACAGCTGCCATTTGACAGCCACTGATGTGATCACTTGATAAACAGCTTGTGGTCCCTAGCAGACTACAAGTTTCCTGAGGGCAGGGACCGCATCTTCTTTCTTGAAACACTGACTTGTACCTTTAGGTGCACTGGAGTTTCTAGGCAAACAATGAATGGAAGAACTTAATTTTCAAATTTCAGGATGTAGGGCTAGCAAGTGTAAAGGCCCTGGAGGTCGGCATGACCATGGTAAGCTCCAGGAACTGTAAGACCAGAGTGGCTGGGGCTTCCTAAGCAGGGCAGCCATGCAACTGGAGAGGAAGCTGTGGAGCAATCACACATAATCAGACATAACTATCAAAAGTCCAAGCACACCCTAAGAAAGATACAGTATCAGCATATATTTTCAAAACCCTAACCTCAAGCATTTTTGGATGGTTATGGTCCATTTTCTCTGCAGGGGCTCTTTACAATTTAAAGAAGGATATAGAAAAGTCTTCACTTATAGAAAGAATTTAGTGAAATAAGGCTAGTTGTACTATTTTATAGATTTAAAAGCCAACATTTGTGGCTCCCTTGAATAGCAAATGAATGACATCATAATAAAGAGCTACTCAGAGTAATCATCTACTTTTAAAGTTTATTCATCCAAATATTTAAAGGAGGAAGAACTAAGTATATATATCTTACAGTCCAAAAGGACAAACTAAAGCCATGAAATACTGTGAATTAGCTTCTCCTTAAAACAATACATAAAACCAAACTCACTAAAAACATACTGGACTTTTGGGTGTTTTGGAAGGTAAACGTGCTATGCAACCAGCTTTTTAACTAAATGTGTGTTTTTACGAGGATGCAAAGTTGGAGGATATAGGTACGAGAGGAAGAAGCGGCTGGTTTTAATTAACTGTGTTTTTGAGAAACATAGATCAAATTTTAAGGTTCCATCTGCTATAATAATCTTTACTATAATGAACGACCTCCCAAGTAATTTAAAAAACATTCAGAGCTTTGCTTAACAAGTTTTTGCCTTTTTCTTTTGAGACTCTGCCCCCTACAGGAGATGAAGTGTTCCTACCTGTGGCAGGAAACCAATATTCCATGGGTATTATAAGAACACAAAGCAAGCCAGGAAGCCACATATATCACAAAGCAATTGAATATAGCACTCTCTGATGGAAGAGGGTGCACTTAAGTGAAATAGATTTTTTTTCCTGGAATGTGCTACATCATTCAAATTAGCATTTCACCATCACAAATTAGAAACCTACCTGTGTCCCTGTAGAGCTGCAAACCAAAGCATGAAAGTAAAAGCTGAGCAGAGTAGATGAGTTGTAGACTTACTGTCCCTATCCCCTGGATTCCCTTCTACTACCCTTCCCCAATCTGGTCTCCAAATTTAGTGAGCATCAAATTTAGACAGCAAACGGAGGCATCTTATCACGCAAACCTAAAGTGACTGCCAAAAAGTTCTATTCCTGCACATTATATAACACTTTCCCTCTTCGTTTCTATTTAGCTTCCTTCTCCCTGCCTCTTCTCATCTCTTTGTCTTTTTCCCATTTTGTTTTCTCCAACTGCTGGATGCATTAGGCTTGCTCTATCTAACATTTCTCCTGCCTTTGAGTGATAAGAACACTACAATACAGTATAGAACATGGGCAGTGCACACTCCATCAGAAAACCAACGTGAGAGGAAGGTGAATTAGGTAAAAGTAGGGAGAGCCTTTGTGTAGTCCCTGAGACCTTCCTCACTCTTTTACTGTCCAGTTTTTGTGATTCAGATACTCCAGTCTACCTTGAGAACTAAGCTGAGCTATCTTCCCTTATTCCAATAACACAACAGCTTTGTTGCCCCCTATCAGTAACCTAATGCCATAGAAGTGTATTGTAATTCCAGGATATCCATAGAGTAAGCACTTAATAAATTATTGTTCAATGCCTGAACTTTGAAATATATGTTTCAATATAATAAGGCATTGAAATGTCAATAATTTCTTTAAAACTGTGCTAAAAATAGTGTCTTCTTATTTCAGAACCATTTTCCAAAAGTATAGGGCTGACTAAACCGTAACACAAGGCTTGTCAGACTACAGAGATATGCACATAACCTGGTGTGGCTTCTTACCTGGCTCAGTGTTCCTCAACGCTCTCATCCCACCCAGAAAGTCTCTGCTCCATTGTCACTGAGGCCCTTGGGGCAGAGCAAGGATGATTCACTTAACCCCCCCTTTAAGCAAATTATTTTTCCGTAGAGAAGGCCATCATCATAACTAACCTAATTTAATGTGTAGACTTTCATTTTTCTACCACCATTTGGCTTTTTCCAAGCAGGAGTAAAAACAAAATTTTAAATTTCATCTTGGCTGGAGGTGAGTTTCTTGTTCATTTTTAAACAGTATACTTAAGTCTAATAGGCTTCAATTAAAACTTTCCCCAACAGGCCTCTAATAAAGCAATCTTCATGCTATATTTATTGTCATAGATTGTGGGGTGTTAGTGAAAGGGAAATAATTTCAATATAGTTTATAGTAGATATATAGATCTGGTGTAGTAAGTTTTTTTTTCTCCTTTCTATTTTGCTGTTTAGGGGAAGGTAGGAAGGATGGGGAGCAGAGGAGAGAAGCAGTCATGAAGTTTAGATGCAACAGAGCATTGACCTGGCACTCCTGTGTCTCACCCTCATATGGCTGTCCCAGCAGCCCAGGATTACCTCATGATGAGGCACAGGCCTGCGTGACTCAGGATCATCTGCTGAATAATCAACCACCCTGTTTCAGTCATTTCCATATTTTCTGTGGAGGTTGACTTTCTAGATTCCACCTTAACAAGATTTGACAAGGCCATGATCAATGACAGTTACCAACTGTGACATTTGCCTTGCCTAAGGCGTCCTAGTAGTTAGCTTTGGAGTCTCTTATGAGAAGATCTGTGACATCCACAGCCACAGTGACCTTTATTCAAGAAGGCAGAGGAAATGGAATCTCAGCCGTCTCGGGAAGCCTAAATTTCAGCCTGGCTAAGCTTCAGCCAAGTCATTTTGATTCAGTGGGGCATATCATAGCTGCTTCTCTTTATAAACACGTATGAGAATGGACAATTTTTTTTTTTTTAAATACAGGAAACTCCTTGGAGGAGAGATGCTTTTTGTAAATAGGAGGTATCTGTGGCTGTCTTACTGAGGAAGTTTTAAAAGTGAATTCCAATTATGGGATTCAGGATGGTTCTTTAGTGAGCTTTCAGCTGAAAATTTGCTCCATACCTGCACATTTGAAACTCTGAGCAGTGAGTCCTCGTTCCAAGGACAACGTCGTCAGGATGCTCAGGAAGCTGGTGGTCACGGACTGCCGCTTGTTCTTCCTGAGCTCATGCCCACCCGTCTGATCCTTGGGTTTGTTCCTCAGTGTGACTTGCAGGTTTTGCTCTGAACTCCTCGCTGCGTTGGCGGCTGTCTTCAGAGCCTCCATCCATTCCTGAGCCCTCTGCCGGGTCTCAGCTCGGAGGCGGAGCACATCTTGGGGGAAAATGACTTGAAAGCAAGAGTCACAGCCATCCAGGTTGTCTATCTGGACAGCTAGACACACGTCCACATTGTAGCTCAACAGGGGATCCTCGTCTAGCTTGCCAGGCTGAAAAGCCATAAGGTAGGCCTTGCTCAGCACAAATGTAAATGCCTTCCAGTTGTTCTGGACAGTCAGCCTGTACAGCGTCCCTGATTTGAGGATGTTTTGGTACTGTTTGGGGCTATCCAAGACAGGGGACGGTGACAGCAGCCCATTGGATTTCTTCTGTAAACAATGATTCTGTGTGTAGTCAACATGATGATTGAGCCCTGGGGAGTTTGCCAGCTCATCCTGCCGTCCCATGTAACCAGGCACGGTGGCATGCACGACTTCCCATAGCTTCTGTCCCCAGTCCAAAGCCTCCCACGGTGACTCTGCCTTTAGCTGTAGCTGAGTGTTGTCATAGAGAACGGTATCTACCACCCTGGCCTCAAGATTGCCCAGGACAGATACGCTCTGGAAGTGTGAAAGCTGGTACGTGGCAGAGAGGTTCTGATTCCCACTGCTGTCGAGGCTGTAGAAGTTTAAGTTGTAGGGTGAGAGTTCCGCGTAACAGCTTTGCCAGTAACTATCATGATTCTTCCTAATCTCCAGGTAACCCTTCTTCAGAATATTTGGGAATGTCTGCTTGTGTTCTAGAAAGAAAGAAAGAAAGAAAGAAAGAAAAAAAAAAAGAGGCAGAGTATTGATTAGTTGTGAGAAGATAGGTGCAAAAAAATAAACAGATCAGGGGTTAACCAACTTTCTGGTTCAAACAAAATAAAGTAGAAATAGTAAAATACCAAGATAGTACCTAATTGGCAAGATGTAACTGAGAAAAAAAAAATCTCTTGTCCAAAAAACTGAACTACCATGGTAAACAAGTACAAGAGGGAGGGAAGTCTGTGCAGAAGACAGAAATATGGGATATGCCCTGCAGCTCTAGAACCCGAACCCACTTTGCCAGGAGTCCTTGCTTTCTAGGTAATAGTCTGTAGAGTACTGAATATATGAGAACACTCCTGCCACGTGACCTAATTCCCTGCTGATATTCTTATCTCTCCTTAGGTTTGCGAAGCCAGGGTCAATGAAAGGAGAGCAAGAAATGTACTGCTTACAAACTCCAGTTTCTTGGACACACCTACCAGCCCTCCAAGACAGCTCATGGGTGTTCTGTCCAGTAAACCACCTTAGCTTTTCCCTCCAGCTCACTTTTTAGGTCTCTGCTTAGAGGGCAGTTTTCTCTCTGAGCTTATGCTGTTATTTCCTTGCTTTACAGCGCTCCTTTACATTTTCAACCAGGGACCTCACATTTACCTTCCTTCAGAAAGAGAGCCTGTCCTGACTCCCCCGACCCCTCCCTCCATCTCACCTGCAGGCCTAAGTCCCTGTGTCAGTATCAGGTATCCTTTCTATGTTATTCCTGTGTCACAGGCTCTTATCAGACTACATTATAATAGTTCATTTAAGTGCCCAAAACAAAATAAATTTTAAAGTTGATTTTCAAAAATCCGCCTTCCCTACTAAACAGCAAGCTCTCTTTTCATCTTTATAGCACAGTGCCTGGCGCACAGTAGGTGCTTTCATGAGTGCTTGCGGAATTAGAAATAAAGCTCCTAGCATGATGTCCAACACATAGCAGGCATAATTCTTTCTCTTCCTCATTTTCCCTTTCCCTCTATTTCACAAATTTATTTATCTAGTCATGTCATCTTTAATCCATGGCGAACTGCAACATATATCAGTTTAGTACTTCACTGAAAGACCACCTGAGACTCATCAGACATACAAGCAGGAGCACTTCTCCCTGGTAGGGATTTTAATCTCTGAGATGTTTCTCCATCTCTTTGCTGACACACATCGGAGACAGCCACAAACTACCTGAGTCATTCCCTCAAGAAGACAAATCACACTCCCAGAGGATATGATTTCTGCTTTTGGTTACAGAAAAAAAGAGTAAGATCTTGATCTTAAAATAACACATCAAAAGAGAGAAGGAGAAATGAGCCAGGGAAAGTCTGTTTCACCTACTTTACATCTCTGGTCATGACATTCATTAGTATTTCTGTGGTAACTCGAAAGCCATTAATTTCTTGCAACCCCTTTGTGAGAAGAGATAATGGAGGCCTATTCTCAGGTTCTCTTTCTCTTTTGACAATGCGGTAAGGGAGGCAGTGCTGTTAGAGACACTGCCGCCACCTCTCCCATCTCATTTCCATCAGCTGCTGATGATGGTTCAACCTTCTCCATAAAAAGATGGATGACCATATGCCCCTCTGTTTCCATCTGTCCTGTGACCTGGCAGCTCAGCTACAAGTCCCTGAGTAAAATGAAAACCACCTCTCTTGCTTTTAGCTAAAAATTGTCATCTTCTCTGCCTACTTCCCTGAGAGCTTTTTATAACAGCTACCATAAGTTAGAAGTTCAACTTTAACTGAGTTCCCAAACCCAGAAGCAAATCTGACCAAAACCTCATGGCTTCCTGACAGCATAAACTAGGGTAGAAGACGCCAGCTTAGGTAGAGGGAATGAGAAGGCTGCCAGGGAATCTCCAAAGAAAAACGGCTTAAGAATGTGTTGTGTTCCAACATTGTTTTCCCACCCCATAAGCAACACTTCTTATCTCTGTTCTCTGACCTCAGCTCCAGTCCTCTTTAGATGGTAAACAAGACGGAAAAGAAAAGGTGTTAATCATGGGAAGTTGCTTATTCTTAGAGGCTGTTGCTTGTATTATACATCCTTGAAAAGGAAGACTCAAGAAGACAGCAAACGTGCTCAGAAAACTGTTTTCTGGGATACCTGTTCCTCTTGGGTAGGCAGTTTATAGTACACCTTACTAATGTTTTGTGTGTGAAGTCTTCATTATCTGACTCCAGAGGGCTAGAGAAGTATTTTTGCTACTGAAAAATCTATCTATCTATCTATCTATCTATCTATCTATCTATCTATCTATCTATATTTAAAGCTAAACTTTCATTAATTTGCCATAGTTCAAAGTTATGTTTTCTAAACCATATCATTTTAAATCATTTAATTATCTCTTCACATATTTGTTTGTTTTATTTTGCAGTACTGAGGATTGAAGGTATGTGTGTGTGTGTGTGTGTGTGTGTGTGTGTGTTACTGGGGATTGGACCCAGGGCCATTCTACCACTGAACTACAACCCTAGCCCTTTTAATTTTTTTTATTTTGAAACAAAGTCTCACTAAGTTGGTGAGACTATCTTCAAAACTGAGATCCTCCTATCTCATAATTTTTTAAAGTGTTTAGTTTCACAAATGAATAATATAATCTCAATCTTAATAAAAGTGATCCAGATAATATCATTAATAAAATTTTCACTATTTCCCCAGAAAAAACAGAGAAATATGATCAGTATAAGTCAGTGAATTATAGCCAGGCATGGTGGCACACGCTTGTAATCCAAGTACTTGGGAGGCTAAGACAGGAGAATCACATGTTCACAGCCAGCCTCAGCTACTTCATGAGACCCTCTGTGACTTAGTGAGACCCTGTTTCAAAATAAAGAATGAAAAATAGGACTGGGGGTGTAGCTCAGAGGTAGAATGCCCCTGGGTTCAATCCCTAGTACCACAGGAAAAAAAAAAGTCAATGAACCTATGGATTTTATAATGAAGCCACAGAACAAAAATTTCTCATTAAAAAAAAAAAAAAAAAAAGACCCACCGCCAAACTCTCCCATTTCCCCATGAGTTCTGACTTTATCTAGTATGAAAACTTGGTCCAGTTCCTCCTCCCTGAAGATCCCTTTTCCTTCTCCTCCTTGTCGGTACAGTCCGGGGTGGTGGTTTCAGGACAATAATTGCTGCTGCCTGAAGAGGAAGCAGGGGCTTTTCCTGACTGAGCACCTGTTTCACTTCTGTACTACCAATCCAGCAGAGTTCCTCTTTTGTTGTTATTGCCTCTATCAGTTCTTGAAAACATTTCCATTCTCATGGCCCACCTCCTTCATGGAGGCCTAGTCTGCCTCCATCCTGGCTGCTTCAAGTACTGTCACCAGGCTAAGCTTGCTGGGACTCTCATAGGCTTCCCACAGCCCTCCTCGGGCCCCAACCCTTCACAGGTGTCATGGAGCCACACAGTACATTCCACGGTCCTTAGCTTGGCTTTAAACATTGCATTTGGGAAAAATTTTATACACACTCAAAAGCATGTAGAAGAGCAAAGTGAACACCGGGTATTCCCTGCTTAGCTTCAGAGCCATCAAGTGTCCAGTTTTTGTTTTTATGTTTCTTTTTTGTTTGTTTGTTTCTTTTTTAGCTAGAATGTTTGAAAGCAAATCACAGACATTTTATCATTTAACCTGTAAATACTTTAGGATATATCTCTAATCTAACAAATTAGAACTTTAAACTTTATTTATGATACTCTCTGGACACACATCCAAATTAATAATTCCTTATATAACATACTTGTCCAGGTTGTCTCAAAATATTTCTTTAATACAGATGATTTGCTCAAATTATGTTCACACACTGAACTGACTGAAGCATCTTTGGATCTATATAACAGTTCCCTCATCTTCTTTTACAATGCCATGTTTTATTTTGAGCTGTCCCCCCCACCCAGCCCCACGCATGTGTTTATTGAAGACACTGGTGTGTTTGTCCTGTATAATTGTCTACTTTTTGGATTTGGTCAAGTATATCTTCATAGTATTGCTTAAATGTTCCCCCATTTCCCATGGTTTGTCAAGCATTCCTTGAATTTCCAGTTAGTGTTTTCCCTGTTTTCTATTGTGCATGCCCTCCCACCTCTGTGCGCTGTCTCTCACCAGTGCCTTGCCTGGGTTTCCTTCATCTCTGCTCAACCATGTTGTCTGCATACTTGAGGGCTCTTGTAACATCTCGCCTATGCCTGAAGCCTTCTTCATCTCCTCCAGCTGAACACAACCATCCTCCTCTATGGAGGATGTCTATGGCTCTATGTCTATTCCACTCCGATGATCCATAACATTTTTATTTTACACTTAAAATATGATTTCACATCCATCAACTATTTACTAAATTTTATAATAAAATATTCTGAAAAGCAGTAAGAAATGTATAAAGAAAAAAAAAGTTTCTCTCTTTAAATCCCAGTAACACAATCCTCCTGCCCAGGCTGTGTCCTCTTTGGTAGGAATCCTTAAGGCATTTTCTATAAATATGTATAGATGAAATAATTAGGTATGTTCAAATATATTGTATATATATTTATTGAATCATCATGTGCTTTCACTTTGGTTGTTTAATACAATTTTGCCTTCCTAAAGAACATCATGTCTCAGATCACAATAAGTGAAATATTTAGGTAATCTAGTTTACCGAAAAAGCCTGGGTGACCTGAGTCAACACAATGAATGACCCCACAAAAACAGCATTCTGAGGATCAGGCAATAGCTTGAATGGAAGACAAAGAGCAGCATTTCAATGTCTTCAAAGAATTCAAAAGCCCATATGGTACCAATAATCCAAATCAAAACTATCCAGAAAAATGTAAAGGAAGCACTTAAGTCCTTATGATGAGATTAATAAATGTGAAAGGAAGCCAAGTGGAAGGTGGATGGAGTACTCCTAATACTACAGTGTACTCAACAGGACCACCTCGCTGTCAAAGTGCAGCAGACAAATGACACTTCTTTCACCCTTGGTTGTCTCAGTTTTTCCATAGGTTGTCTAGGCTATAGTTAGCTCAAAGGTTTAATGATTTTAAGATCTAGGAAACAGGATTTACACCTGTTACAAGGGCTCAAAGATAAGGGAGCACCACAACTTGATAGAATCAAGGCACTTACTGAATCCCAACTATGTGCATATATGCAAAGCAAGACTCCATGCTTTGCTGGAGACACAAAGGTGATTTTTTTTTTTTTTTTTTTTTGGGTGCTGGAGATTGAACCCAGGGGCATTCTACCTCCAAACTACACCCCCATACCTTTTTACTTTTTTTTATTTTGAAACAGCATCTTGTTAAGTTGCTGAGTGTCTCACCAAGTGGCTGAGGCTGGCCTCCAATCTGTGATTCTCCTATCTCAGCCTCCTAAATACTGGGGTTACAGGCATGCAAAACCATGCCCAGCTGGAAGTTCTTAAAATGCTTACAATTTGGTTATGAGAAATGACTCCAATATGAGAACATACAAGAGAAAATCCAAAATGTCACTTCAGAACAAAGACACTCCTTCAACTTGGTATTTCTTCACTTACACCCAATGCCAATTACCTATACTCCATTGTTGTTGCCTCATAACTTCTAGACACCATTTCCAGCTTCCCAGACTACAATGGCTCTTGGTTCAACTTCACCTCATGGTTCTGGCCCAGGTATTGCCAGTACTACACTGACAGCCTAGAGCAAGGAAGAACGTGGTTAGACTTGCTCAGAGCTGCAGAACTCCCTGAGAGCCGGCCAAGCACCTGCTGCCTCACTCCCTCCTCCAAGGCTGCCGTCTTCTCTAGGCTTCAGGACTCCACTTCTTCAGCTAGAGACTCCAGTCTTGGGGACCTCTTGCACATCACTGAATATAGGCTGCCCTGTTTGGACTCCCCCCATCCTCAGGCTAGAGCAACAACCCCTTCTGGCATTACCGGAAGCAGACACAGAGGGCAACTTTTATTGATTACTAATGGCTGTCTGAAACTCTGTACTGAGAAAGATGCTAAGACCACATCTACACTCAATGGAAAAGCGTGCGTGCTGTCACTTAGGTGGGTAAATAGATGTGTTATGTATTTGCCCTTTGCTTTTAGGATCTTCATCAACACAACTTGTTACTCTTTCTGACTCTAAAGACCAATTCTTTTTCCCAAAGTAGAAACATCCTACAGATTTTTTTTTTCTTTTTTCAATACTAGGGGTTGAATCCAGAGGCATTCTACCTCTGAGCTACACTCCTAGCCCTATTTTTTTATTCTTTTTTTTTTTTTAAATAGGGTCTCACTAAGTTGTGGAAGGCCTCACTAAGTAGCTGAGGCTGGCCGCAAACCTGCAATTCTCTAGTCTCAGCCTTCCAAGTACTGGGATTACAAGCATGTGCTACCATGCTCGGCTATCTTACAGCTTTTTATAACTTTCGGTTATAAGGTACTTATCAATTCTAACTTGGTACCCTATCATCCATTACCCATTTCTTAATGCCCCTCACCTACTTTTCACTCCATCCTCATGAGGGTCTCCCATATGGAACCTTCCACCTCACTCCTTACAATGTCTTCCTTGTTTCACTGGACTCTTGCCTTCTCTAGATTCTGTAGTTGATAGTTAGAGCTTGCCTTCTCTTACTTACCTGATTTAACCACAGTTGTGGATTGTAAGCAGCACCTATATTCTCTATTTAAGCCTACTTTTCTTGAGCAAGACACAGAAATGCGAACCCAGGCAAACACAGCTTCCTATTGCTCAACTTCTAGCATATCTTTAATCCTCATAATGCATTCTTTTATTCATTTCAATAGATACCAAACACAATACCCAGAACAATTTTTCTACAGCATCTTCACTTTCTTCAAACACTGAATTTCACTCTTTCTTTGTGCACTGTAGGGAGCTACATTACATAGACTAAACTTTGCTTCATTTTACCATCATGCTACCCAATTCCCAGCACAAGTGCATGGTGATTAAGACCACACAGTTGCTGCAGCCAAACAGCCTTCACTGAAATTCTAATTCCACCCTCACTGGCTGTGGGACCAGGGGCAAATTACTTCACTTGAGTCCCAGTTTCCTCCTCTTAAAGTGGGGCTAAAAACAGTACCTACCTCACTGCATTAATGTACAAAGAAGTGAATAAACCTTAATGATACCTGATACCATCTAAGTACTTAATAGATGTATCTTATTTTAGTCTTTGAATATGAAGAGAAGAAATTTCGGGCCTCCTGGCTAAAAGCTGCCCCTTCTACATCTACTCTGTCCCAAATTCCTTCCTACCTCTCCAGAATTCCTTCCCCTGGAACATCTTAAAATTCTCCCTGAACTGATCTCTTTTCCTCCACTTTCTAATATCTTAAGATTTACCGGGTCTACTAAAAAAAAAAAAATATATATATCCACTTGATACTACCTCTCCTATGGCTCAATCTGGCTCCCCTCAGATTCCAATTCTTGCTAGGACTCCCTTCCTATTTTGTGTGATCTGGCCTCTCTGTATTGTTCTGACCTCTCACATCCCTTCTCTCACTCCAGTCGCAACCTTCTCCCTCTCTTACGTTTCTTCAATAAGCTATGCACGTCCTAGCCTCAAGAGCTGCTGCACCTTCCATCCGGGACTTCTCCCTCAGTCCCATTGCCTTATTTTCCTCTCTCAGTTTTTCATCTCACAGATTTTGTCTTCAGTGAGGTCAATCTTTACTATTTAAGTTAAAGAGCCCCTCTCAGTCTTCTCTGTCACAACACCTTGCTTTATTTCCTTCAAAGGAATCTCTCCTCCTGAAGACAGGGATTTTTTTTTTTTTTTTTTTTTTTTTGGCACTGGGGATTGAACTCAAGGACAGTCTACCTCTGAGCTACACCCTCAACCCTATTTTATTTTTATTTTGAAACAGGGTCTCACTAGGTTGATGAGAGTCACACTACTTGCTGGGCTATCCTCAAACCTATGATCCACCTGCCTCAGCCTCCCAAGTACTCCTGTATCAGTCTCCCAAGTACTGGGATTACAAGCATGCATCACAACACCCAGCTAGGACAAGGACTGTGATATCTCCCCACCCCATATACCAGTGGCTGGCTCCATAAATATTTGTTGAATGTATCAACAAAGGACTATACTAAATCTGTGGAGATATCAAATAAATCAGACTCAGATCCTGTGAACAGTCTATAGCTCAACAGGGAGAAAAAGACGTGTCCCAAAGTATCTGCAACATGTAGTATAAAGTGCTCAGAGCCTTCCGTCAAGCACAGCTAAAGGCTCAGGACCTCCAAGAAGCAAGAGAGGACTCCAGCCTGGGAAGTTCCTGAGAGTCTCAAGGAGAGCGTGGTGTCAGAGATGGACTTGAAGACAAGATGGTACTGGTTATTCAGAGAAGGCAGAAATGGAAAGGGCATTCTAATGGTGAGTCTTTCTTTTCCCTTCATTGACTTATACTCCATCTGTCCCTGTTAGAGCCCTTCTTTTCTTTTCACAAGTCTCATTTTCTCTTTGTTGCCATAGTCACTCTAACTTGAGTCCTCATCATCTTACATCATGACAACTGGAAGAGCTTTCTCATTATTTGCATTGCTAATTTTTCCACCTACCAATCCTTTCCACATACTGTTGGGGCCTAAGGAGACCCAGTAAATGGCATCCTTTTCCTCACTAAAGAATTTAACCAGTTGAGATAACAGAGGGTAGTCAGACACATGGAAAAGAAAATAGCCCATTGGTGGAGGCAGTTTAGGTGTGAACCACAGGATTATATGAATTTACCTCTGAGTCACAAGCACCACTGGATAGTCCTAGGCCCCAAGGCCCCCACCCGGAGAACCACACAGGAAAGGCTGCTAGTGTGCAGATCTGGAAGGGCTGACCAGAAACAGAGCTTCCTGTGAGAGAGGAGCTACCTGGTTCCTCTCTTAAGCATGCCAATGAATCACTCCTCCTTCCAGGGGTGGAGTAAATGAAGAAACAGGAAGAGGCTGAAAGTGTCGTTCTAACTGATGCTCCTTTACAAGAACACATAAAGCTAGTAGAAAGTAAGATCCCTGCTACCCTAGCACCACCTTCACCCCTGCCAAATTCCAGAATTCTCACAAAATACCCTTCTAATCTTGACTCTCAAGAGATTTTCAAGTGCTTCCTGACAAACATACCACATAAAGTCCATTTGTCTGGTTTTGAATATCCTTCATAATCTCAGTCCGGTACTCTCCAAAATGTACCCCTACTTTGGGATCAGCTACCTAACCACCCCCCACATATGCTATGTTCCCTCCACCTTGGCTTTGTGCTCAACCCTTAAAGCTCAGCTGAAATGCCTTTTTCTCACTGAAGACTTCTCTGGCATTCCAGATCACAATCATTGCTCTTTTCTTTGCATTTTGGTTGACTAAACAATTTCCAAGTCTATTTGTTTCATGTTATAGGAGCCAGTTGTGTTTAAACCAGAAAAACACTTTTAACTAATTTTAGGTCTTTGTTCTCCTTATTGCAGTCACAGGAAAGAAGTAAAATTAACAAGATCCACATTAATCATGATATTGCAACACATGCCCATAACAAAGAATATGAAGAGAAGGACACTTTTGGGAACCAAAGGGGGACTCTGTCTTATACATTTTAACTATGCTCCATGCCAGACATAGTGAAGCACGCCTGTGTAACCCCAGTATTTGGGAGGCTGAAACAGGAGGATCTTAGGTTCAAGGTCAGCCTCAGCAACTTAGTGATGCCCTCAGTAACTTAGTGACACCCTGTTTCAAAATAAAATAGGACTGGGGTGTAGCTCAGAGGTACAATGCCCCCTTGGGTTCAATCCCCGGTACCATAAAATAAATAAATACACCTCATAGGCCCTAGTATAGTCCTGGCCAGCATAGTACACAGATGTTATTCCCAAGGTATTTCTTTTTTAGAATTTTATTGGTGCATTACATATATATATATAATATATTATATATATATATGTATAATAGTGGGACCCATTATATATTTGTACATGCACATAACATAATTTGGTCAATTTCCCACAGGTATTTCTTAATAATCATATTCTATTAGAAATAAACTAAGTTTAAGTAATATTCTTTCTATGGCAACTTTGGATATCTTTCTTTATGGGTAAAAAGAGGATATCACATTCATTTTCCCTTCATAAACCTAGAGGAAAAGGCAGATTATCTGTGTAGGCTCAAGTAGAAATAGATCAGTAATACATCTAGCTACTTACCAAATTACGAATGTTTTCTATCTAAGTTCTTTGCTATGGGCAACATCGATCATAGTCAATACAGTTCTGGTCAATTTCTCTTCTCCAAGTGTGAATCTGATTAGGAGATCACAGACCCAACTTCTTAAAAGTGGAGGGGGGTGGAGTTCTGCCTTTTAGGGAAATCTTTGCCTTTGTAGAAAATTCTGACCCAGTAAATGATTCCAAACATCAACTTTCAAACAATTTTCTTTGCCATGGGGAGCTTTTCATTCTATTTCTCTATCCTAGAGGAATTAAATATAAGAGAACAGCCCAAACTTAGACCACCAGATTTTAAAATAAGTGGCATCCTATTACTATAATCTTTGTGCAACCTGTAGGATCAAGAAACTTGGAGCCAGAGGGATCCTAGAAATCCTACCAACCCAGCTCCATCTGGGGAAGAACCTCTCAGTTGTATTTCCTAAGAGAACACTACATTTGTTCAGGTTTGGTGGTGACATGCTCAGGGGAGATGGCCTCTCCCTTGCCCCATGGAAAGGATTATAATTGGTTTAAGCCAATTGCAGTACTCCTATTTCCTTTGCCAGAGAGTTGCCTTGGGGGTGGGTATACGGCCCATTTCTGGAACTGAGCAAGTACTACTGGAGTCTCTGGAAAAAAGACCCAGAGGAGATGTCCTACTTCCCCTTCCTGACCCTGGCTGTTGAAATATAAGAAAACTAGCCTTGTAGCTGCTGGAGCCACTTTGTACCACTGAGGGAAGAGGCAGCACCAATACACTGAGGAGAGCAGAGCAAAAAACCAGAAAGCCCACGGTCCTTGACGACACTGTGACCACCCCTCTAGATTCTTGGTAAGTGTTTACTGTGTATAAAGTGCTTGACATTCACTAAGTGTTCAATACCTGTTAGGCAGAGGGAAAAATAAGATGGTACTGGTCTTACTATCTGTACCACTTTTAGTTAAGTAGTCCATCACTTGCTTCAGAAAGCATTCTGATTTAAGAGATTTGGAAGGAGGCTCCAGGAAACAAAATAACTTGGTCAAGGTTATACTACAAAGTGAACAAGTTGATAGTAGAACTCTAATCTCCAGACTTTCAGTGTAGATCAAACTGTGTTTTATTTGTGTTGGAGGGAATGAGCCCTAAATGTCCTTGGGCTTGAGACTACTATACCGGAACAGTTATGTGCCATCTCTGGAGTTGGGCCTGCCTTGTGATTCTAGCCCTACCACATATTTGCTGTATGGCCTTGGATGAGCTCAACTCTCTAAGCCTCAGTTCATTATAGAAGCAGGACAATATCACTTACCATGTTGAACTACTGTGCATACTAAATAAGATAATAAATGAATACTTCTTAGCACTAGGCTAGGTGTAACATTAACTCTTATTAAATAATAAGCCTTTTTTTTTTCCAATGTTGGGGGTTGAACCCAGGGCCTTGCACATACTAGGTAAGTGCTCTCCCACTCAACTGCATCCCCAGCTAAATGATAGCTCTTATTGAGAGTATTAAATAAGAAACTTTTTTCAACTTAATACAAGCTATAGGTAAGGAGAAAGGAAACAGAAATCCTCTCTACTTTGAAAACAACAAAACATAACTACTCTGTCCCAATTTTCTAAGCATGGATACATAGAATTCTACCTTCCATAGGCTTATAGTAAAAGTCTTCTACAATATGGTTCATATCTTCAAAGGACTTCAATCTAGTGTAGGAGATGGATAGATAATTCATTAATGAACAACAGAATAAAATGTGCTTGGAGTACATACAGGGAAGGATAAAAAGAATATTAATTGAGAAAAAACTAGAAAGGTCTCAGAGAGGATGTGGCATTTGAATTCGTCCTTGAAAGATAATGGAGGATTCTTGGGAAGTGCAAAGGCCAGGGACAGTATTCTGGGATGAAGAGATAGCACGAGCAAAGGCCCAGGAACTTGAAAGCACACAGCATATTAAAAAAATGGCAAAAAGACTGGGGTGGTAGAAGATGTGGGCAATAAGGCTGGGAAGATACCTGAATGCTTTATAAAGTTCACACTTAAGTTTGTAAGTAACAGGGAGCCATGGTTCATTTTTAAGAACAAAGTAGCATGAAAGATTGGTGTTCCAGAAAGAAAACTCTAGCAGTTTGTAAAATTAGTAACCATAGCTTTCCTTAGCCAAAAAAAGATAAAACACATTAAAAGAACAACCACAAAGAACATCAGACATTCCATTTTTTATGGTTCCCATATCGAAGTGTTAGGAATCGGAATACAGGCTATAGATAAGGCATATTGGGTTTCCAAATAGATGCTACAGGCCAACATTCAATAATATAACCAATGGAAACTATATGACCATATAAAATCAACTTTCTATGACCTATTTTAGCAACTTCTTTGTACTGACTAATCTTGTTGAAGGGTGAATCACAAATTCAGCAAGAGACCATGTCCTGGTGACCTCACTTATTCTAAGCCCGCAGGAATATTCCCACCTCTACTGGTTCCAAGTCTTTTGAGAAGCATCATAATTGAAAAAGCAGTCATTTTAGTATAAGTCCCAAATTTGGCTTTTTTTTTTTTTTTTAAGTTAAAGATGGGGAAAAAAAGAAACCGAAACAGAGTAACATAAAACCCAGGATAAAGAAACTATACTGCTATGGTTTTTCTAGCCCTGAAGAAAATCTCTGCTTGAGACCTTCTCCTAAAGTACTCAGAACAAGAAAATACAAGCATAGGAATGGTACCAGGTCACCAGAGAGTGAAACCTATGGAAACAAAAGCCCAGTGGACCACTGCCCTTGCCAAGCAGATGAAAACGTGAACACAGTCAGAGAGAGAAAAGGAAGTTAGATTCTGGCAGTTTGTTGAGTTTCAGAGCTCTTCAGCTAATGCAAAGATTTCTTTTAAACATTTTTATTTTAAAAATTGCACTTCATCCAGTAGTAGAGTTATAAGGCACACAAAAATCTTCTGGTGTTAAATAATTTTGCCATACCTATGTTTCCATCACCACCTTTCATTATAGATCTAACTACAGTAATTAGCTCCCATACAACCATGAGTCAGGGTCAGTTCGAATATATTTGAGAATGATACAGTTTTAGAGCTGGGAAGGCCTGCAGAGACCATCTAATCTGCCTCCTCAGTAGGTTTATAAGCCAAAGGCAACACACATAAGTGGTTTTCCAAACCACCATGATGAGTTAGGAGTAGAGTCAGGGTAAGACATCTTTGAGTCCTAGTGGAGAATTCTTACCATATAGCCTCACCTTCCCCTACCATATTAGTATATGTTTATATGTGTGTTTTAACCTACTTTTCAAATACATATAAACATATCTAACACCCACAAGTTCATACAATTTTTTATGTTTTTATTTGGATTGCAATTCTATAATGTTAAGACTCTGTCTTCTTTACCCTATGGGACAGATCTCAGTGCCTACGGTTCTATCATTATTCTAAGAACAAGAACAGCATGGCAGTGATGCAGACGGGAAGACAGTTAAGTATGGATACTAGTCAAGAGTATGTTTTTATAGAACTATTAGTGCTAGGGCAAGAAATCAGCCATTGTGGGGATGGGAGCAGGGCCCTCCCTCAAGGCTAGCTCCCAGTCACACAGCTGCCCAGGGCGTGGTGGTCTGGGATGGCATAAGGAAAGGAGCCAACCCTAGGAAACTGTGGTCTCTACCACCTACCTGGAGGCTCTTTAGATATAACTGCCTCTGCTGTAACCTTGCCTGAGATCTATTCTTTCTCATCACTTTATGACCTAACTCTCTGACATTACTATCCAGTTTCCTCAGATATAATGTAGATGGTACTCATTAAGCTGGAGTCAAGTCATAACCCATTTGCCTACTAAGATCCCCCTTTTTTGTGTGTGGTGCTGGGGATCGAACTCAGGGACATTTTACCTCTGAGTTACGCCTCCAGCCCTATTTTTTTAAATTTTTACTTTGAAACAGGGTCTCCCTAGGTTGATGAGCATCTCACTACTTGCTAAAGCTGTCCTTGAACCTGTAATCCTTCAGTCTTAGGCTCCCAAGAACTGGGATTATAGGCGTGCACCACCACACCCAGCTTACTAAGACCCCTAGACAGCATTCTACATCCTAGCACAGGCAGCGTTCCTTCTTTAGGAGGGGGCCCTGGGTCTTCCTGTGCCTGAGGCAACACAGCCTCTAGAATGCAGTTCACAGAGCTGGGCGTGGTGGTACACGCTAGTAATCCCAGTACTTGGGAGGCTGAGACCGGAGGACCCCGGTTCGTGGCCAGCCTCAGCTACTTAGTGGGGCTCTCTGCAACTTAGTGAGACCTTACTTCAAATATAAAGAATAAAAAATGGGGCTGGGGATGTAGCTCGGAGGTAGAATGCCCCTGGGTTCAATCCCCAGTACTGAAAAAAAAAAAAAAAAAAAAAAAAAAAAAAAAAAAAAAAAAAGAATGCAGTTCACAGGCTTCTAAGTAGGACAGCCAAATGAAGGGGCAAAACCCCAAAGCCCTACTTCCAGACCATGGAGTGGGTTTACTTCAGTTCTCTGTCTGGCTGATATTCAAGAGAGTGAAAGGCAAAGTTTCAGTCTCCCTTTTTGAGGATTCCCTAGTCCTTTGTGAATAGTCCGTGTATTTCAATGTGTTAAATGCAAGAAACTGTCCTCACTTAGGTTGCTTCAGTATGCCTCAGTTTTTCTTTTACTAGCCCATTTAATGATCACAAGAAATTGAGGTGAGTACTATTATCCCATATTTTATAAGAAAAAAATGAAGCCATAAGGAGATTAACAAACCTGTCCTATGTTACCTGGCTAGTATGGACTAAAACAAGGTTTGAAACTCTAACAGTGTAGGTTTAGAGCCAGTGTTTTTAACCAATATGCTACTTGTTTGACCACAAGGCCTTCTTTACAGAGGCTTGCCTATTAGCAAAATAGCTGCTTTGTCTCAGCTATCCACTGCCCTCATTCTACCAGAACCCAACTTCCTTTGTACCCAAAGCAGCATTCACTTCAGTAAAGCTCAGGAGCCAGTTATCCATCACCAATTGAGGCTGACATGGAGGTCCTACCCAGAGAAGACCTGTGGACTTCTTGTTACAGGAGGAAGGAGAGGGGAGGATGCAGGCTGGGAGGGGAGGAAGGGGCAGACAAAAGGGGAAGAACCACTTCCTGTAAGTCCTTAAGCTAATCAAGGTGAGAGCAGAAGAGCTAGCAAAACAACAACAACGAACATGACATAAAGACAGAGCAGTGGCACAGGCCTATAATCCCAGGACTTGGGACGCTGAGACAGGAGGATTGCAGATTGGAAGCCAGCCTCAACAATTTAGGGAGCCCTTAGCAACTAAGTAAGACACTATAATCCCTGTACTTGGGAGGCTGAGATAGGAGGATCACAGGTTCATGGTCAGACTCAGCTACTCAGTGAGGCCCTTTGCAACTAAGTGAGACCCTGTTTCAAATAAAGAATTAAAAACAGGGCTGGGCATTTGGGAGGCTGAGAACAGAGGATCCGGGTTCATGGCCAGCCTCAGCTACCTAGTGAGGCACTCTGCAACCTAGTGAGACCCTGTTTCAAAATAAAGAATAAAAAATAGGGTTGGGGGTATAGCTCGGAGGTAGAATGCCCCTGGGTTCAATCCCCAGTAATGCAAAAAATAAAATAGGGCCAGGGTGTAGCTCAGCAATAGAATGTGTCTGTGTTCAATCCCCAGTACCACAAAACACCTAACATCAACCATGCAGTAATAAACCCCGTAAGTAAGAGAATGATAGGGCTAAAGACAAACCAAGTTAACCTCATCGAAAGAAACCTACTTAACTAAATTTTATTTCTTCTGAGGAGTTCCTGGCCTCTTATTAAAACATGTTAACTCTTACAACAGCAGGAGTGGGAGATGGAAGCATCAGGGGCCATTTGAGGACTCTGAATTTGAGGTACCTGTGGAACATTTCAACAGAGATGCTCGCCAGACAGTGGGATATGCAGGTCTGTAGCTGTGGTCTGACCCAAAATTTGCTGAGACCTCGTCTCCAGTGCTAGCCAAGATACTACACTGCCTCCCTCCGCTTTTGGTACATTCCCCAGGACAAGCATTGATCTGGATGGCTAATTTTGAAGGTTTCAAAGCAGACTTTACTCAAAGATGTTGGCTGATTATGACTAGTATGCACTTGAATGTTGGCACTCCTCTCCTCAAATGCTTATGAAAATTATGGTCATCAGAGTGCATGATCAGCCACGAATCTTGAACTCTTCTCTATTCCCAGAAAAAAAAAAAAAAAAAAAAAAAAAAAAAAAGAGCAGCCATTGTTTACCCTTACCCTTCACCTGGTGAGCAACAAAAGCATGACTTGTCTTGCCTGCTCACCAAACAAAGCACACCGGAAAGAAAAGATGTCAGAAGCCTGGCACGCCTTGCCCAAGTTTGCTAATTCCTCTAGGACGTATATTTCATGGATGACTGAAAGGTGGCCAGAATGTTTTTTGTTTTATTTTTTAATTTTTAAATTTTTTTAATTGGTGCATTGTAATCATACGTCTTTGTTAGGTACAAGCTGGTAAAGGCATACATGCACACATTTCTCAGTTAACCCTTCCCCAATTCCTGCCCCATTCCTTCACCCTCCCTCCTTCTCAAGTTCAGTTTAGTGATTGACTTTGATATGTTTGTGAATGTACATCATGTGCTTTACGGTGCCCCCCCCCAAATCACTTTCAGTTAAGTCACCTTCTTTGCTCATCTAAGGTTTTTCCTTCTTTGTCTGGAGTACCTCTTATGTCCTACTTTCTCCCTAGCTTCTGCATATTAGGGAGAGCATACAATTTTTTACTTTTTGTGACTGACCAATCTCACTTAACATAATGTTTTCCAGTTCCATCCATTTCCCTGCGTAGAATGTATTATATCAATACCTGCAAAGGCCATTTGCTACAGTTTACTTTACAAGACAGCACTCACTACTTATTTCAATATAAATTAATATTTAACTCTTTTAAATTGAGAATTAAAGAATAATAATCATGGTTTGTCAAATACTCAAAGGAAAAGTGAAAAGTTCAGGGCGTTGGAGAACAATCTGAACAAGATAGGAAAAATAAAGTTGGAAATATGATATTATCTTAATTTAGGTTATGTTAGAGATTTTCTTTTCTGTGTGTGTGTATGCGTGTGTGTACATGTGTATGGTACTGAGGATTGAACCCAGGGGCATTCTACCTCTGAGCTACACCCCCAACTCTATTTTATTTTCTATTTTAACAGGGTCTCACTAAATTGCAGATGGCCTCACTAAATTGCTGAGGCTATCATTGAACCTGTGATCCTCCTGTCTCAGCCTTCCAAGTACTGCAATTACAAGCATACACCACCAGGCCCAGCTTGGGTTATGCTAAGGATTTGGATATGTTAGGTGATTTAGTGATAAAACTTTTTTTTTTTTTTTTTGCGGTACTGGGGATTGAACTCAGGCATTCTACCTCCAAGCTATACCCTCAGCCCTATTTTTTTATTCTTTATTTTGAAACAGGGTCTCACGAAGTTGCAAAGTGCCTCACTAGGTAGCTGAGGCTGGCCGCGAACCCGGATCCTCAGGTCTCAGCCTCCCAAATGCTGGGATTACTAGCGATAAAACTTTATGTGCATTCCAAGAAAAAAATATTGAGGTTATTTGTTGCTGTTCTTTGGGTTGTTTTATTGTTGTTGTTGGTGTATGTGTGTGTGTGTGTGTGTGTGTGTGTGTGTGTGGTGTTGAGGATTCTACCTCTGTGCTATACCCCCAGTCCTATTTTGGTTTTGTCTTCCTAAATTGCTGAGGCTGGTCTCAAACCTGAGATGCTCCTGTCTCAGCCTCTTAAGTACTAAGATTGCAGGAGTGCACCACCATGCCTGGCTCTGAGGTTGTTAATCAAAGAGTACACCTTCTGTACATGCATTCAAACAACTCAAAGGCAAAGCTACCGTTCTGCCAGGTACAGCGGTCATAGCAACTTGTTTGTCCTCTAATATCTAATTGATCACCAGATCCTTGCTCTATAATGTCCTTTCTTTTTACTCTCATGGTCACCAACCTTGGACAGATGTTACAGAAGACTGGTGAGAGTCTAGGAGAGAAGACAAGGAACAACAATCATGAATTTGAATGGGGGGAAATTAATTTTACGAGGATGAATTTGAACTTTATATGAAAAGGTGATACCTCATAGAAATGTTGCATTTCCTTACTATACATATCAAACTATATCCTTGACTCAGGTTGTACTTACAGAATAATTTTATTTATTAAAATGTTAACTCTAGAGCCAAGCATGGTGGCACATGCTTGTAATTCCAATACTTGGGAGGCTGAGACAGGAGGATCGCAGGTTCACATCCAGCCTCCACTACTTAGTGAAGTCTTCCACAACTTAGTGAGACCCTGTTTCAAAATAAAGAGTTAAAAATAGGGCTGGGAGTGTAGCTTGAAGGTAGAATGCCCCTGGGTTCAATCCCCAGTATTGCAAAAAAAGAAAAAATGTTAAATCTATCAATGAACTACTAAGAAACAGTAGAAATGGAAGTACAAAATAACAGGAAATTTTAAAAAAGTTAATTGAGGAAAAGCTGTCTAAATTAAGGAGCAGAGATTGAAGAATCATCACTAATTCACTAATAAGAAATTGGCAAGCCGGGCGTGGTGGCGCACGCTTGTAATCCCAGCATTCAGGAGGCTGAGACCGGAGGATCCGGGTTCGAGGCCAGCCTCAGCTACCTAATGAGGTACTCCGCAACTTAGTGAGACTCGGTTTCAAAATAAAGAATAAAAAATAGGGCTGGGGGTATAGCTCGGAGGTAGAATGCCCCTGAGTTCAATCCCCAGTACCGCAAAAAAAAAAAAAAAAAAAAAAAGAAATTGGCAGCCTGAGCTGGGTATGGTGGCATATGCCTATAATCTCAGTACTTGTGAGACTGAGACAAGAGGATCATAGGTCCGAGGAAAATCTCATCAAGTGGTGAGACTCTCATTAACCTAGTGAGACCCTGTTTCAAAAATAAAATAGGGCTTGGAGGTAGAATGACTCTGGGTTTAATCCCCAGTACCAAAGAAAAAAAACTGGTAGCCTGTATGAATAAGGTTGTCTTGAAAAAAATGCTGGAGGAAATGAAGAGATGGTTTGTTATATCTCACAGTCAGTTCATGTGTGGTTACATGAGGTGGGGTTTTTTTGTTTTGTGTATTGTATATGGTACTGAGGATTGAACCTAAGGGTATTCTACCTCCGAGCTACACCCCCAGCCCTATTTTATTTTTATTTTGAAACAAGGTCTCACTAGGTTGTTGAGAGTATGACTACTTGCTGAGACTATCCTTGAACCTGTGATCCTCCTATCTCCGCCTCCCAAGTACTGGGATTGAAGCTGTGTGTGCGCCCCCACACCCAGCTTTACACGTGTACCAGTATGTGTATAAAACATGAGGAGAAATGAAATTCAAGGTCCTTTACCACGAGGTCCTAAGCATCTTCTCCAACCATTTCTAGACACCACTGGCCATGGGCTCACTCTGCTCTCAGGGTCTGCTTGCTTCCTCTGCACGCTCATCTTCTCACTCCCCTCCCCTTTTCTCCTCAGGGTCCAGGGATTGAACCCAGGGCTTCAGGTATGATAGAAAAACACTCAACTACTGAGCCTCACCCCTTCTCCTCACCTATATGCACACTATTATCCTGACTCTCACCTCCCAAGACTCTTTCTGAATTTTATTTTATTTTAATTGTTGTTGTACTGGGGATTGAGCCCAGGGGAGTTCTACCTCTGAGTTACACTCCCAGCCCTATTTTATTTTTATTTTGAAACAGAGTCTCACTAGGTAGATGAGAGTGTCATACTTGTTGAGACTGTCATTGATCTTGCGATCCTCCTGTCTCAGTCTCCCAAGTACTGGGATTATAAGCATGTGCCACCACACCTGGCTTCTTTCTGAATTGCAATGTCCTTTAAGTTCCAGCCCAAGTTCTCTGTCCTCTCATAAGCCCTTCCTAAGCAGCCCAGTGTGCAGTGCCTTCTCTTTCCTCTGTCCCTTATAGTCATTGCCAGAAGTTCCCTCTCAAACCTTTCAATTGATTGTCTACTGTCTCTCATTACTGAGAACCTTCCTGAGTCTTCATTAGTGTGTGATGCTCTCAGCTAGATGAGAAGTTCTGTGGGGCAGGCATTCTGTCTTCACACGTCACCAAATCCATCATAGCACAAGGCTAAGCCCAGCATGTGATCCAGTAAACATCTACTGATGTGAATACACAGTATCATACAATGCTCAAAGGAAAAAACTACATTAAGTATGAGAATATTCTGTTTCTAATACACAGAATTAGAAAGGGAGAATTAACCATAGTTGTCTTTTCACTAAATACTACTTAAGAAGATAATAAGACTGTTGACTAGAGGCAAGGTAAAGTGTCAAAATAAATGAAAGAGAGGGCTTAAGTGAGCAAAGCCAAATGTGGACACCAGAGAGTAACACTCTCCTTGGGTAGACGTAAGAGAGACAGAGGAAAAAAATCAACGTGTGTTCAATAGAAGTCAGATATAAAGACGTACCAGTATTTCCTTGAGCATCTTCCATCTTACTTGGTGAGGGCAATAGAAAAGATGGCCTGGGGAAGTGAGGGCCCTGAAGAGATGGCTGCTGCTGCTGCTGCTGGTGCAAAGGCATGCTTTTGAGGACCACTCGCCAGTCCACTTGGGTAACATCTGACCTTGATCGAGCATGCCCTGGCTTGAAAGTAGAGGTCTCATCCAACAAGTCATTCACAGAACGAGGTCTGTCCTTCCGACGCTGACAAATATTGAAAAAATTAAAGGTTGACGCTTCCTTTTGTTCCATCCAGGAAAGATTATCTGGGGCTGTCCCTCTCTGGACCATAAACTGTTCTTTGGCAGGGAAGACATTTTGAGCTTTGGTTTCTAAGAGCCTGCTCTTACAGTGGTCCCATATCATGCTCCCCTTGCCCAGGGAGGCAACGTTTCTGATAGCACCATTGTCTGTTATGTTGCTGAGGACCTCATGCCCTACCAGTTCAGGGACTTCTTGAATCCCATAAACCTCTGCTTGCTGCACAGCCTTTTCTAGCTTACTATCAAAAGTACTAAAGAAATCCTCAGTAACTTCCAAGGCTGGGCTGATATCATCCACTTCCAGAGCTTCCATGTCGAGGGTTCCAAGAGGCCTAAGCCTCCAGAGCTGGTTCAGGAAAGGACTTCGTGCACATTCACCCAGCAAAGACAGCTACTTCACCAACAGCGCTATGGACACAACGGGAAGGGATGTTCAATTCAGCTGCGTAGAGCAGGTCATGCACAAGGGTAGTTGATGTTTTCCTGGTCACTAAAACATTTGCTAGAACCAGAGATCTGGAGACAAACGTTCCTTTGAGCTTATTCTTCAGTGAGATCTCTGTGAAGACAACAGGCAGTGCTTGTCAAAGCAATGCTATGCCACATTTTGATTTCCTGAAAGGGAAAAAGAAAAACATTGGTAGATGGTTCACTGGGTTCTCTAGTACACAAATCTGCCCAATTTATTTTTCTTCTTTACACCTCTTCTATGGTAGTAATGTACAAAGTAGGACGACACCTATAGAGAAGTTCCACTGTCAGGAGTACACCTCACTCCCAGCTTTGTATTAGAACTTACACAGAGCAGGGTGGAGTCTAGATAAGGGGAAATTAGGCCGATAGCTTTTACTCACTCAGAGAAGCCTTTGAAAGCAGTTGCAAAAAGACTGCCTGGGCAAAATCTTTGATATGTTGACCTAAAATAGTAAGCAAAAGAGACTAGGGTTTCTGTGACTGGCCTATATCATAATCAGTCTGAAAGTCATAAATGCTTGCGTCCTTTTACAAACCTTGAAAGCACTGACGATCTGTTGGGTTTAAAGGTGCGAGAGAGAAGTAGAGGGAAGCTCCATCATTTTTATTAGACCTGAATGTTATTGTGCTTGTGTTTCTTCAGATTAGATTTTATAACGTCTAGTGATGACTGTAGACTTTAGAATCCTTCCTGCCTTCTTGGAAAAAGGTTTCAGGCTCCAAATTCCCTGAGGGTTCCAGGATAGGCCTCAGAGTATAGGTATAGCCCGGGGGTGTCTAAGAGCTTCAGCAAAGTTAAGACCTGAGTAACAGACCTTAGTTCATCCTTTTCTCTCTTCAGTCCTCAAGCTGCAAACCTTATGGCTCCATCTGGGCAGAAAGAATCTTAGGGGGACACTAACTCACTCTCCTAGGAAATGTTAGATCTCCAAGGTTAGGCCAAATTAGAGCAGACCTTGACAGTGATGTGCTCCAATATAATACACTCCATTTTTGGTGATTTAAATTTAGCAAAATCAGTTTCTCAGTCATATTAGCCACAGGGCAAGTGCCCAACAACCACATATATCTGTGTGTCTTTAGCAAAAATCAAACAAATAAACAAAACTGCTAGACGAAGGCTATTTTCCCATTTACTGCTAAGAAGTAGGTTTAAACTAGACAATTATTAACACCTTTACACACTGCTGCAAAGGTGGACAAACATGCTTTTTTTTTTTTTCCGGTACTGGGGATGGAACCCAGGGGGCATTCTACCTCTGAGCTACACCCCCAGTCCTATTTTTTTATTCTTTATTTTGAAACAGGATCTCACTAATTTGCAGAGGTCCTCACTAAATAGCTGAGGCTGTCTGTGAACCCGGATCCTCAGGTCTCAGACTCCCAAGTACTGGGATTACAAGTGTGTACCACCACACTCGACTAAAACATACTTCTTTTTCAAAAAGCTCAAAATTTTTATAGTTAATTAGTTAACTTTATCACTTAGGTTATTAAACAATTACAGTCAAATCAACAGCACCAGTCTGCATTGCTCAACTATGTAAATTAAGCTGGTATATACAAATCTTACATGTATGAAGGATACGCATAGTTCACAGAAACAGGGATTAGCCTCTTCTTTTGTAAAATGATAATGACTATGAATTTTCCTACTTTGTGATATTTTACATTTATCGCATTAGTGCTTCAAAAAATTGTTTTAGCTACAAAAAAGGTTTTGTTATTTATTTTTTTTTTCCCCTGAGTCTAAAGTTAAACTTTCAGTCTCTTGAATTGTGCAACGAGAGCCGGGCGTGGTGGCCCACGCTTGTAATCCCAGCATTCGGGAGGCTGAAACCGGAGGATCCGGGTTCGCGGCCAGCCTCAGCTACCTAGTGAGGCGCTCCGCAACTTAGTGAGACCCGGTTTCAAAATAAAGAATAAAAAAAAATAGGGCTGGGGGTGTAGCTCGGAGGTAGAATGCCCCTAGTTCAATCCCCAGTACCGCAAAAAAAAAAAAAAAAAAAAAAAAAGAATTGTGCAACAGGGTTTTAATATTTCCGTAATTTTGAAACTTAGAATTTTTTTCAATTGCATCTGTATGTCAGACACCAAGAAAAAATAAATATATAATAAATCTTTAAACTTTTAGTTCTATTAAAGGTTTGAATGAACATCAACAGAGTACAAGTTTCCCATTTTTATAGAAAAGGCGTAAGGTACAGGACATTAAATTAATATCCTAAGATTATAATATTCCATTTCATAACTAATGTTTCAAATTCAGTCTTTAAACCATGCTAGAGAGAAAGCAAATATTGTAAAAGTGTGTGTGTGTGTGTGTGTGTGTGTGTGTGTGTGTATGTGGTTTTTTTTAAGTTATCAAAATATCTAGGGATAGCCGGGCATGGTGGCACTCTATGGTTCCAGGAATTTTGTTCACTAAGGTGGCTCAAGTACACAGAACAGTGCCTAACACACACACATACACACATACACAATCATACCCCACATTGGACACATAGTGAATGAGGACACTGTTACTCCTCTGCATGATATTGCTATACCTTTCATGATCTATCTATCTACCTCTCCAATACTACCCTATTATTTTATTCCTCCATGCTTTTGTCCAAGTTGGGGGAATTGTTCCTGTTTTCTCAGGCTCTCCTAGCACTCTGGGTTTGCTCCATTGTACTGAAATCATCATCCAATCTCTCTAGATACCACTTCATGCTCTGAGCTTCCTGATGGCAGGCACAGTTCCTTGCTTAGCCTCCTACACAATCTCTGTTTTCATCCTTTGGGCTTCTTACTCTTTTTGGAATTTCATCTGTTCCCTGGGCTATACTACCCTTGCATAGAGTTTAGTCTCTATGACTAAGTACCTCTTACTAGCTTGCCTTATTTGGTTTTGAACTAATTAACAATAATATTAACATATTCAGACAGGTCAAATATGAAGTGTTCCTTCCTCCGACAAAGTGAACTTTGGTGTGTGGGTGCAGTGTGGTGTGCCTCGGCACAAAGCTGGAAACCAGGAGCTAATTAGAACCAGGTTCTAAATCTGGCTCAACCACACACTTGCTGGGTGGCCTCTGGCAACCCATTTAACCTCTGGGTATCTTACTCAGCTACCTGAATCCAATAAAGTTGCTATTATCAAATTGCTTTGTATGTGGATCATTCAGTAAGTAGCTGTTTCAACATGCCTTTAAAAATGTAAATTGCTATATAATCATGGAGCACTCCATTGCACCTCATCCTTCGACAACCACGTGACCCTGGTCTCTCCCTGGAAAGATTCATCAGCACAATGAAGGCAAAGTGGGTAGCCAACTACTTATAAAACACTACTTTTCAGCCAAACACAATGACCTATGGATATTTTATCTTATATTTTTATGTACTACCACTCTGTAAAAGGAGGCAATTCTATTCCTATTTACTACAGATTAAGAGATCGAGGTCCACTTGTCAATGTGGTAATTAAAGATCTCACCCAAAGAATCCCTTGCATGCATGGAAATGTAACAGGATGGAGAATCAGTGTATTGCTATTTTCTTACAAGGAAATCTGCTGTTGACATGCTCATTAGGCAAGACTAATTAGCAGGATGAATGCGGCAGCCCTCCCACTCAGAGGTGGAAGCAGATATGAGTAATAATATGAGGCCCTCCCACACAGAGCTGTCTGTTCTCCTGAGCTGATGGCCAAAGTGCTGACTTCCTCTCCTTGACCAAATGACTTGTAATCAGAATTTAATGAGTGCTGAAGGTATCTCTGCCATGTAGTTTCAGAAAACAGCTGTACTGCGAAGAAAGTGCAATGCCAAGGATAACTTGTTTCTGCCAATCCACCTTCAAAAAGAGAACAAAGGGTGATCACAAGGATGGTCAGCACTCTCAGTTCTCACATGTTCTTCACTTTGGTTAAAGTTGTGGCTGACTGAGAATCTTCTGAGTTACATAATGTAAACGGGTCCACCAAAGGGGATCTGACTAGTAAAATGACCTTTCTGGACCATGAGGTTATGAACTTTTATGGTGCTTTGTCATAAAGACAATGTAAATATGTTGATGGAGCATAGGCATGCCACAAATAGAAGATCAGGAAATGGTGCCAGAGTGGACCTCATAAAAAGAGATCGGGGACTTTCAGGTAAGATGGACAGCCAGGACAAAAATGGAGTCCCATTTTCATGGGCTTGGAGGGAACATTAAATGGTCACACTGCATCCAAATTCCAATTAATAGAAGACTATTGCTATGCTATGGAATGAGCATCTCATTCATACAAGTAAATTCTGAAAAAAATGGACATGAAAAAGATAATAAAAGTCAGTCATGATCCTGTAACTCCAAAGAAAGTAAATTAAGTTAAATAAGTTAGGTGTGCTTTTGTCCAGTCTTTACTTAGAATAGTTTGAGCACATTGTCCTTTAAATATATGCTCCAAAAGCAAATAGGAATAAACACTAATGAAGAACAGTAGAAAGGGGAAGAGGATGGAGAAAAAGAGAAGAAAGAGGAAGAAAGAGAGAAAGGAGGGAGGGAATAGTATGAGAGAAAGGGAGAGAGGGAGAGAAAGAATAAGGGTGGGTCTTACAGAAAGCTGTGCCCACTTACGCCTTACAACCTGGCACAGGCCCCACTCCACTGAACTCTTTTATAGCTATCTAGTGATTTCCTTGATGCATAGCTACTACTGCTTTTCAAAGTCTACCTTCCTTGAAACTGTTTACCAGTTTTCTCCCAGGGTTTCATGACCACTACACTCTTAAGTTCTTACTTCTACCCACTTAATCTCAGTCTCCATCTATTTTCTTCCCTTACTGGTCTCTTCATCAAATGTGGGGAATTGTCTGGGCTGTCTTCTCTGGCTGCTGCTACATATTTTCCTTAAGTCAATGAAACCACATTTGTGGTTTCAATAATTACTTCTATATTCATGGCACCCAAATTTCTACTTTCAATCTCAATCTCAGACCTGACCTCTGTTCCCAACTATTTGGAGGACATTTCTACCTGGCATACTTCATGGAGAAATTACTCTGAGTGTGTCTAAAATCACAGTCCATTATTTATTTGATAAATATTTGCTGATTACCCATTATGGGCTGGGCACTTTTCTAGGCACTTGGGAAACAGCAGTAAATAGAACCCTTCAGTGAAACCCCTATTCATAACAAAGTTCAACTATTTAACAGGACATTCTAGGTCTATTCACAACTTTGCCTCAGCTTGCCTGTCTAACTTTGATCTTCTTTTCTCCTATACATATCTCTTTTTTCTTCAAACTGGAATGATACTGCTCAAATTTTATGCTGTCCCAACTCCAAGTCTCTGCTGGCAGTTATTGTTGAGCTATCTTCTCTTCACTCCTACCTACTGAAATCCTACTCAATTTTTTTTTTTTTTTACTACTCACTTTTTAAAAATTTTTTATTTCTTATTTTTTGGTAATAGGGATTGAGCCCCAGGACATTCTACCTCCAACCTATACCCCCAGCCCTATTTTATCTTTATTTTGAAACAAGGTCTTGCTAGGTTGATGAGAATCTCAGTACTTGCCAAGGCTGTCCTCAAACTTGCAATCTTCCTGTCTCAGTCTCTCAAGTACTGGGATTACAAGCATGGGCCATCACTCCTAGCATCCTACTCAGTTTTAAAGGTCCAGCTCAGAGCTGGGCGTGGTGGCACATGCTTGTCATCCCAGCATTTGGGAGGCTGAGACCAGAGGATCCGGGTTCTTGGCCAGCCTCAGCTACCTAGTGAGGCACTCCACAACTTAGTGAGACCCTTTTCAAAATAAAGAATAAAAAATAGGGCTGGGGGCATAGCTCGGAGGTAGAATGCCCCTGAGTTCAATCCCCAGTATTGCAAAATAAATAAATAAATAAATAAATAAATAAATAAATAAATAAATAAATAAAGCTCTAGCTCAAATGCCACATCTTCTGAAAGCTTTCTTTAATGCCTGATCCCAAAATGGTCTCTTCTTTCTTTAAAGTGTCTTTGGTATCTTCTCCAGAACACATATTATGTTGCTATATGTTCTTTCTGAGATGATGATGATGATGATAATTATAATTTATCGAATCCTATTTAGTGGACTGGGAATGTATGTGGCTCAGTGGTAGAGTATATTCCTAGCATGCACAAGTCCCTATGCTTGATCCCCGGGACAGAAAAAAAAACAAAGAAAGAATGAAAAAATCAGGAAAAATATCCTATTTTGTGCCAGTGTATTGCTTGGTACTTTGTGTCTCTAAGCCTCACAATGTGAAATGTGGGTGCTATTATCTCCATTTTACAAAGGAGGAAGCTGAGGCTCAACAATATCAAGTGAGGCATGCTCCTACTTACTGGAACAATATCCACTCAAGAGTAGCAATTCTGCCTCGTTCTATTTTTATAACCCTCACTGAGCCTAAAACTGTGCCTATTACACAGCAGGTACTCAGTAAATACTTGTTGAATGAATAACTGAGCATATTTTTAAAGCACTAACATCTTTAAAAATATATGTGTATATATGTATATGCATATATATTATATATCATTTCCTGGCAAAAATATATTTGAGTACATGTTCACTTAAGTAAAATTTGATATATGTTGATTCATTTTTTTTCTCAGTAGAGAAAGCTTCCTACCTGTTGAAACTGCGGTTCAAAAATAATATGGTAAAGGTCAGATAGCAAAGACCTCACTCAGACCATTTATAGAAACAAAAGCACCTACATGGAACTTAGAAATTATTTTGGATCCACTACAATATCAGCAACTTGGCAGGTCTCATTTGTCAGTGACTTAGAGCTCAAGTTCTTTCTAATCCCAGGAATGAGATGCTCCTTTGAAATGCCTCAGACAATCAAAATAAAGCATTTTTCAGTACATTTCTGCACTTGTTTATTGTTTTCCACCTGCAAAATCATTGAGACATTGATGCCCCTAGATATTTTCCCAGAAACCAAGCTACAGATAAGCCCTGCACTTGAGATCGCACACTGCTTTGCTACTGAAGCAGCAATGTTATTACGCCCCTCTGTCAACCACTGGATTGGAATGCCAGGGCTTCTGGTTGGGAAGCCCGTTTTCATAAAACCACCAATGTTCCAATGTGTCCTGCTCTCAGAAATGAAGCAGACAGACATAGAATTTAGTTATGTAAGCATCTAAAAATGCAGACTTGATGTTTTCCATCTCCCTTTGCCTCCGTGGCATGGAATGGTGATTAAAAAACAAACAAAGGAGCCACTCCAACTATCGTCATTCTGGGACTGAGGTGAAGAAGGTGAAAACCTCCATTGTAAAAACCATATGTTTCTAGCCTCTCACTGCAAGAGGGAGTAACTAGCAAGGTATATTATATAGGTCTGGTACATGTACACTAGGTGTATGTAAGTTAAGTGAGGTATATTCTTGTCTAGTATTTAATTAGAATCAAGACTACATATACAGTCTCTTTAAATATGTGATCCAGAAGCAAATAAGAATAAAATCTAAGGAAGAACAGGAGAAAGAAGAGGAGGAAGAAGAGGTGAAGGTAAACCAGCATGAACTGAATGCATGACAGATCCCAACAAGGAGCAACAGTGAGACTCAAATATGTAAGCTATCACAAAGCGCTGGGGAAGTAGCTTCAGATTTAAAGATATCATCAGCTCAAGTAACTATGTACTCTTTTACTTGAACCAGAAAAAATGGGGGCTCTGTTTCCAAACCCAATACAGAACTGAGTTTCATTCACTTTTCTCACATAACTTCTCAAATTGAATTAACCTATAGGAAAACCACTTGGTTTTACTGAGAATACTCATTTTTTTAGATGCATAGTTTAGAGCATTATTTATAAAGTGCTTGATAAGCTTCTTAATAAATACCTGTAGTAATCTCAAAAGAAAGAAATGGGTAAAATAATAGGACTATTTCAAAGATGATGAAAAGAGAGACCAAGATGACTCATCTATTGTTATTCAAAGGTCTCAAGGGTAAGAAAAGAAGTTCCTGAAATCCCTGTCTAATTACTGAGTTCTGTAGGCCACCCAAGTTCAATTACCTTCTAAATCACCTTAAGTCTCACAGGCGCCTGGGTGGTAGAAGGACCATAAACAAGGAGTGACTAGGCTGAATCCAACCCTTGAGCGACCCAGACTAAGGACTGAGTTTGTTCTGTAGGGCAGAGGTGTGGCAATGGGCAGAAGAGAATTTCTGACATGGGAAAAGGGTCACGTTCCAGTTCTGTCTTCTAAGTTGAATGACATCTAGGAAGTCAAGCTGACTCAGTGAGATGGAAATCCTGCCAATGCCTGCCCCCATCAACCTTAGAGAGTTGAGAAGCACAAATGCAGATAATGAATGTGAAAATTCTTTGCAAAATCTAAAACAATTATCATTCCTATTAGAAGCTAGCTGATCTCTAACTATATAACCATTCTACCCAGCAAGTATTTACAAAGGACAAATCAGGTATCCAAACAGTACATTAGATGCTGGGGACACAAAACAGCTCCTGTCCTTAAAGTACTTAATAGTTAGTGGGAAACACACAAAAGTAAATATAAAAAGTGCCTTAACACAAGTATACAAAAGTTGTTATGAGAAGACAAATAAGGATTCTAATCAAGGGACAATGAAAGGTTTTAAATAATAGAACACAATTAAAGGACAATGATATGTATACAGAGATGATTTCAGAAAGAAAAAAAACAAAAACAAAGATGAAGGAAACAGACATACAAACAAACCAATCAAACCAGATCTAGAAACAATGCTGCTTCCGGTAATGAGGCTGTCGACCCACAATAACAGCTTCAAAGGTCCCATAAAGAGTGAGCACTGCTCCAACTCACAGATGGAAGGCAGGAATGCAAGACCTCCTTCGCCAGCTGCTCCAGTCTTTCCGACCCTCTGAAATGTTCCTGTCCTAAGAGGCCTTTGCTGGGTGCCAGCACATCTTGGGAAATGAATAATTCACTTCTTGTTGACTTTAACTCTTTAGGTCACTGCAGCTGATTTGAAGGATGACAACCTTCAAAACAACCAGCAGAGCTGGGGTGTGGTGGCACACATTTGTAATCACGGACTTGTAATCACAGTACTTGGGAGGCTGAGACAGGAGGATCACGGGTTGGTGGCCAACCTCAGCTACTTAGTGAGGCCTGCCGCAACTTAGTGAGATCCTGTTTCAAAATAAAGAACAAAAAATAGGCCAGTCGTGGTGGCGCATGCTTGTAATCCCAGCATTTGGGAGGCTAAGACCAGAGGATCCGGGTTTGAAGCCAGCCTCAGCTACCTAGTGAGGCACTCTGCAACTTAGTAAGACCCTGTTTCAAAATAAAGAATAAAAAATAAGGCTGGGGATGTAGCTCAGAGGTAGAATGCCCCTGGGTTCAATCCCCAGTATCGCAAAAAGGAAAAAAAAAAGAAAAGAAAACAACCAGCAGGCAGGGCGTGGTGGCACATCCTTGTAATCCCAGTACTTGAGAGGCTGAGACAGGAGGATCTCAGGTTTGTGGCCAGCCTCAGCTACTTAGGTGAGGCTCTCTGCAACTTAGTGAGACCCTTAGTAAAGAATAAAAAATAAGGCTGGGGGTATAGCTCGGAGGTAGAATGCCCCTGGGTTCAATCCCTAGTACCGCAAAAAAAAAAAAAACCAGCAGCATAAGAGTTAGCATACATTAACAAAACCAGTTCCTATGGGTACTTAGAGTGAATTAACTAGCACCCCCCACAAACACACACACAATTGAACCTGTTGAAAAGTGAGGCTGATCAGAGGTAGAATGCCCCTGGGTTCAATCCCTAGTACCACAGGAAAAAAAAAAAAAAAGAAAGAAAGAAAGAAAAATGAGGCTGAGTCTTTGTTAAATGGCATCCCAAGAGCACCACACCAATGATCAGGTCTAAGCAAAGGGTTATTCACCTCTTGTTTGAAATGACAGGCTGGGGATGTAGCTCGGTGACAGGGCACTTACCTAGCATATGTAAGGCCCTGAGTTTGATCCCAGCACCACAAAAAAGAAAGAAGAAAGTGCAAGAAAGAAGAACACATACTAAGTGCAGGCTACATCCCTGACCTCTGCCTCCCTTCCTTTTGGACTTAATCTGTGACAATGATCTTGGCTACCAATCTGCCCTAGACCAATTGCATCAGGAAGCAAGCAAGGTTGCCAAAGGCAGACAAAATACTGTCTCTGACCCTTAAAGATAAGCAAAAGATAAGAAAATAACAGAATGGGTCTTTGTTATAAAGTATTAAGTATAAAGGATAAGAACAGGAGTACCTATAGTTCACATGTCCTCATTGCCCAACCTAGGCCTAAGGACCATTAATATTAACATAAAGGTGTGTGTACATGCACTTGTGTGTGTGTGTGTGTGTGTGTGTGTGTGTGTGTGTGTTGCTAGAGATTGAACCAAGGGGCATTCTACTCCTGAGCTACACCCTTTGCCCTTTTTTAGTTTTGAAACATGGTCTCACTAGGCTGCCAAAAGTCTCGCTGAGTTACTGAGGCTGTCCTTAAACCTCCTGTCTCAGCCTCCCAAGTACTGAGATTACAGGAGTGTACCACTATGCCCAAATAAAATAGATTTTTTAACAAAACAATTATGTAATGTATGAATATTCTGGATTTGAATTCTAGGACTGTGATTTATCTATATTTCTTTGATTGTTTTGATACATTAGGATGACAGGCCTACCCACAGATGGAATTAAAATAGTTGCCCATCATCATGAACTAAGTACCACTCACTGCACTAAACTCTTCATAAATGTCCTGCAGAATCCTCCTTCAATATGGAGACACATGTTAAAGGTGGAATGGTATACTTAAAAGTGGTTAGAAACAAAATAAAGATGCTTTCTTTTAACTCCTAAGCCAAGATAAAGATTAAATAAATAAATAAATAGCTAGTATTTATTTAGTACTTACTAAAGGGCAGACATTATGTTAAGCCCTTTACCTACATTAATATTGCTAAATTCTCAGCAACATTTGAGAGGCCTTATAACAACCCTGCTAGAGAGTTGCAGTTATTATTACAACTTCACAGACATGGAAATTGACATTTAGAGAGATGAAGTAATGTGTCTAAGGTAATATGGCCAGGGAGTAGAAACAGTACTAAAATATACACACAGTCCCATATGACAATACAAAACAAATTAATTATCCTGAAATAACATGCTAACATTTTACACACATGGTGCTTCAAATTTTAGTGTCAAACATCAGCAACCTTAATATTTATTTTTAAATGTTTGCTAATCTTATGACCCAGAGAGTTAACTGATAAATATCATCTTTACACCAAGGGAAACAATTGATACTTAATTTACAAAAAAAAAAAAATTACCTCTATAATACCTCTGTGTCATTGTAAGTTCTCTAAGGGAATGGTAGATGAGAAATCGCTGGAAAAACAGTAAAACAGTTGTTCTCTAACTAAATAGCTAACCTCAATTCTCTTTGTGACCTCGGACACATTACTTGGAATGTCTGCAAGGGTATAACCACTGTAAATTCTCTTAGGCCAAACAAGAGCTTTTGCAAATGTTTACATTGTCCTAATTGCCCAAACCTCTTACTAATGTTTCCCTAAGACATCATTTTTCATTCGGCCAATAAATAGAAACACTTGTAAAAATGTTTGCTTAAAAGAACTTGCAAACAAATGTTTCTGTCAAAAGAATTAAAAGAAATATTTTCAAATTGGATGCTAGTATAGATAATTCAAACATATTTCACTATTAAGGCACAGTCAAATAAACTGCCTCCTTCTAAAGTCAACTTAACTATGGGGGGGGGCAAATATCAATATACCTAAGGTTCAAACATAATAACAAAATTGGCCCACAATCTTGTCTTATTTAAATCTACTAAAAGATGATATGCCAGGTTCCATATTTCCATACTACAATGAAAATATAAACATTGTATGTAACCTTTTGGCGAAGGACAACTACTTTTGGACCACAAGATTTGGTTTATTAGGAAGACCTGAGTCTCAATCTTTGATGCACCACCACCAGAAGTGTGATGCTGTTCAAGTCACTTAAACCTGAATTTCAGTTATTTTGTCTGCAACATAGGGCAAATATACCTGCCTCACTTTCAAAGGTGGTTTTGGAGTGCAAGTCAAATAATACAAGGTGGTGCTCAATGAACTCCAAAGCAAGGTGCAGGATGCCCACATGTGTCGGTCTGGTACCATGGAAAAGGTCACCACATTCTCTTTCATCTTCTCCCATTTTAAACCAACAAATTGGTAGAGAGAGAGAAGAGCAATCTGTTTTAGAAGCTCTGAGATAAGGTTTTAACTACTCAAGGTTCCTTCCTGAATTGTTGGGGTGGCAGGAGTTGCTGCGCAGTAGCTTTTCTGGTGGTCTTGGAGTGGAGGGATTCAGTGGTGCAAGTGTTGCATGATTTAAAAGTATAGCTGTTCTCGAAGAACACATAAACAAAGCCTGCTTTTGCTCCCCAAGCTCCACCACACCTAGAGTGCTTTCCCTCTCCTCTTCATTGTCAAAGTTCAGGAAGAAACTTGGTATTCACTTGCAGACTCCATTCCCCACCATCCCTTCATTGTGCCCCCAGAAGCAGTCTGTTTCTGCCCCAGCTGAAACTTCACAGGCGAAGGTCAACAAAAGATCCTGTGTTGCTAAACCCAAGAGACTTCCCTGTGCATGTGACTGACCACGAGGCAGCAGGGCCTCCTGCGCACCCACTCTGCACGCTCTCATGACTCCACTGGCCTGGTCTCCTCCACTGGCCCAGTGTTCCTCCTTCATCTCTAGCTGCTCCTCACTCCCCTTCCTCTATCATAAATGTGAGTATTCCTGTTTCTCCATACCATATCATATTATAAATGTGAGTATTCTTGGTTTCCTACAATTCTCTTACCTAGCTCCTCTCCCACCTTCCCTGGGTGATCTCCACTCCTGTGGCTTCAACTGAAATCTTCATGGCAGACAAGGAACAGACTGTGCTCGTGAGCTCTAGACTCAAATATGTAACTGCCTTTGGCAAGTCTCCTAATTCCCAGTATGCACAAAACTGAACTCCTCTTACCCTCAAACCTGCCCCTCCTCCCAGCATTCTCTCTGGAGGAAAGGCCATCATCATCCACCCCAGGCAAAAGAACATCAACCTTGGCCCTGTGGCTACCTCACCCACAAACACTACAAAAATCAGCAAATCATCTGAATTCTGCCTCTACGATAGCTGCCAAATCTATCCATTTCTCTCCTTCTCTACTGCCCAAGCGCAGTCATCACCGTCCAGTTGTCTTCCCTTCAGTCTAATCTTCCTCTCACTCATTTGCACACAGCAACCAAAATTAAAACGAGCTTCCTAAAATTAAAACTCTGTTGCCTTCTGGGTAAACCAAACACTCCCCAACATTACTCAGAAAAGCTATGGCCACTTACTTTTCTGGGCTTATAGCTTGAATCTCCCTCTCCACCCCTACCTCAACCCTACTCTGTCTCCAGCCATAAAGCATAGTTAGACGCTAAAATTTTCTCCATGCTTTCTTAACCATCCTGTTTTGTTTGCCTGTAATACTGTTTTCTACCACCACCATCCTCATCCCCTTTACCACCCCTCCCTAAGTAATCTGCCCCTCTCCCTGCCCTGGAACTGGCTAATTCTAATTCAGCTTTCAGGTCTTCCTGAGGAATCACTTCTCTGACCTCCCAGTCCATTTTGAATGGCCCTCCTGCACTCTCCCATAGCACCCTGATTTCCTCCATTAGGATGCTTCTTTTGCTACTTAATGGCCTGTTTGCTTCTCTGAATCCCTCAATAGACTGTAAGCTTCATGATGGCAAGGACTGTGCCTGTCTTGTTCAAGGCTGTATTCCTAGCTCTAAGGATAGTGCTATGACACAGTACCAGTGCTCAAGCCTTGCTTGCTGAATCAACAAGCATGGATCCCTGGAGGTGGGAGAGAAATTGGTCTGGAAAAGCTAAAAGGCTGGTAAAACTGGAACAGAATGTGTGAGAAGAGGTCATTTAGCTAGTTTCCTGGAGCATGAAAATTGCTGGTTACATTTCTGATGTTTTCTAACTTACATGTTCCCTATTCTGTGACTGAAAACTAACATTTATAAACACATCTACAGACCACAAAGTGAAGTAAATATTTAACAATTTCTCAATTAGATAGAGGTCTGCGAGTAAACTGGATAATGCAGAACAGATCAGCTTTAGTTTGTACCGATTTATAAGTTGGTTATACTGATCAAGATAATTAGATAAATAAATCTCTCCTGTACTCATAAACGTGGCATATAATTAGGAAACTCAATTTGAAACATATAACTCAAATGAGCAATAATGAGCATATGAAAAAAACAAAATTTAATGAAAACAACATGCCTAACATCTCAATGCAATGGCCTCTACATTTTAACTTTTCTTTTTCGCTCATAACTCATAATGCCATGAAGATTAATTACACTCATGGACCAAATAAAGCTTTTAGCTTATCGTTAGCAGGAAGGTAAATTATGTGGGGTTTTCAGTGTTTGTTATGATCCACAGTAGCCAATGAAATAAAAGCAAACAGTGTGTGGACTTTATTGCTGGCAGTCATTTTTATCACACTTACTCATTACTGAGTCCATAGAATTGTTTAGTTTGTACCAGAAGCTAGAAAATAGTTGTTATGGTTTCGATTTAAAATGTTCCTCTGAGCCGGGCGTGGTGGCGCACGCTTGTAATCCCAGCATTCGGGAGGCTGAGACCAGAGGATCCCGGTTCGCGGCCAGCCTCAGCTACCTAGTGAGGCACTCCGCAACTTAGTGAGACTCGGTTTCAAAATAAAGAATAAAAAATAGGGCTGGGGGTATATCGCGGAGGTAGAATGCCCCTGAGTTCAATCCCCAGTACCGCAAAAAAAATAAATAAATAAATAAAATAAAATGTTCCTCTGAGAAGCTCATGTGTTAAGACAATGCAGTCAGGTTAAGAGCCAGGATATGGCTGGAACAGGTATTTCCGAGGGGGCATGGCCTTGGAGACTAACTGTCCCTGACCTCTTTTCTCTCCTTCTCCTCCTCCTCCTCCTCCTCCTCCTCCTCCTCCTCCTCCTCCTCCTGGTCCAACATCATGAGCTGAGGGTGGCTTTCCCTTCTCCATCATGTCCTAAGGTCCTGCTTCCAAGTCCTT
>PVLC010010485.1:0-50255 GCA_004027655.1 Graphiurus murinus | reverse complement strand
CTAAAAGTACTGCAGAGAATCGGAATAGAAGGAACATACCTCAAAATCATAGAGGCAATATACAATAGACTTACAGCCAATATCATATTAAATGGAGGAAAACTGCAAGAGTTCCCACTAAAAACAGGAACAAGACAAGGATGTCCATTATCACCTCTTCTGTTCAACATAGTACTTGAGACTCTAGCCAGAGCAATAATGCATTTCCTTTTCATTCTTTTCAAACCAAAATTAAAAAAACCTTAAATTTAGTTTCCATTCTTTGCAAAGTCCTTCCTGTTTCCTGTAAATAGAAATTAGACTGACTACATAATAATTTACCAAATGGCACTTTAAAGAATTTTTAGGGGACCTTTATCAAATTGACCATTCCAAATTGATCAGTTATATCAGTTTACCACCGCAATTAACCTGGCAATTGTATGTATGTGTTTCATGATAAAAATATATTTTATACGTATACTATTCTAACCTATGTAATAATATAACTATATATGCAAGTAGGTGTATATATAATCAATTAGTAATGCATTCATATAGTATATATACACATATATAGAAAATGTCTTAATAATGTTAATTGAATTTTAAGTGGTGCTAAGAATCTTGTACAAACAAAAAACTAAAAAAACTTGAACAAGAAAATTTTCACTATACTTTATTGAAAAAAATTGGGTATTATCAGAAAAGAAGAGGTTCAACAAAGTGAGAAGAATGCTCTATATAATTTAACATGTGTATGTTGTTTAAAAAATACATACATACATATATATATTATATATATGTATGTATGTATGTTACAACTGTACCTGGGATGGCTTTGGTGTAGGAGATGGTATATTTAACAAAACAAAGCACCTAGGCTCATGGAACTTACCTTCTAGTGTAGAAGACAGATAAATTAAAAGGCAAATAAAATATCTTATATATTAAATGGGATTAATAAATGCTACAAAGAAAAGTCATGCAGGCAAAGAAAGACTAGTTTGTGCTTTTATTTGGTGTTTAGTGATTAGAATACTTTTCTGGAAAAGGTTCAGGAAAAGATCAGACTGAAGTTACATACATATCTGGGAAAAGAGTAATACAGTCTGAGGGAAAGAAGGCACACAGACCCTAAGAACCTCAGTTCAGGGTATGTTAAGGAGCAGCAAGTAGTCTAACATAGCTATGAAAGACCAATGAAAGTGAAGGGTAGAAATAGTGGAGAAAACCCGGAAATGAATCACACAGGAACATGTAGAACATGAAAGGACTTAGAATTTTATTCCTTAGTTCATGACAAATTAGCATTAGGTATAACTGCAAGTAATGAAAAATGTATATTTAGAGTAGCTTAGGAAAGATAGAATATCAGTTCTCATTCATATAAAGACATCAAGGTATAGGCTTCCTGTTCAATTTCATAATATTGCAGGGACTTAGGCTCCTCTATCTCTCTGCTCAGTCATCAGAATGATATGACTTCTGCCTCAGGGACTGAAATGGTTGAATGAGCTCTGGCCATCAACTTTATATTTCAGCCACCAAAAACTACAAAGGAACAACAAAAATGCCTCTATCCATGAAATTATGTCCCAGAAAATGTATGAAATACATTTATGAATATATCATGGGTTCAACTTCCAAAGAAGACTAATAAGCAGGTATTGGTGGGCAATGAGTAGACTCTGAAGCCAAAAGAAGTCATTGGAAAGTGTCAAACACAAGCATGGCACAAACTAATTTATACTACTGTATTATTCAGCTTTTCATCACTGTGACCCAAGTACCTGACTTAGACAACTTAAAGGAGGAAAGCTTTACTTTGGCTCATTGTTTTAGTCCATGGTCGGCTGGCTACAAGGCAGAAGGGCAAGATGGAGGAAAGTCCTTCAGCTGATGACAACTGGGGGGGGGGGGAGAGAGAGAGAGAGAGAGAGAGAGAGAGAGAGAGAGAGAGAGAGAGAGAGAGAGGAGGGAGAGAGAGACAGAGGAGAGAGAGAGAGTGAGAGAATGGAGTCATTCTTATAGAGGGTCAGAGTTGAAGGCCACAGGAAAGATAATCTTGAAAATTTACTTAGTTTTGACTGTTTTCTCATATTTTTTATATTAATCATCCCTACCAAATGTTTTCTTTTCACCAAGGAGAGAGAAATTATGCCTCATTTCTGACAAGACAAATCTTCCAACTTGGCTATGAAAATGTAATTTGTCTCATACACATTTAAGGGCAAAGTAAGGGCAGAGAAAAATGCAGGATGAAAGAGCTAGAAAAGAAGTTATTATTTTTTCATCTGCTAAAGTGCATTGAATTTGATTTCTAAAATGAATTGATGTATTTGGTATCTTGATATTAAGGCCAGCTGATTGTGCAATGGTATGTTGAGGGATATTAAGTAAATCCCACAGATATTTCCTTTATTTTTACAGTGAAATCATTCATTTAGAAAAGTACCACTTGGTTGAGAGTCAGTAGCAAATAAAGGACTTGAAAAGTCTGTTTTCTAAGGGGCAATAAAATGGGTAATGAGGTATCTGCCTATAAATAGCCTAAGAAAAGCAATATTTCAACATTTCCATACTTTATTTTAGTATGAATTGGAGTTTAAGAATGTTATTTTAAGAAGTGTTTCGGTAAAGGAAATGTGGCCATATCAATAACATACTTAACACTATCACATTGAATCTGTAAGGGGCCTATGCATTTAGTTTAACTTAACTAGGCCAATCTCCACAGTCTAAGATGTTTGGGAACTAAAGTGTAGTAGTTGTTTCAGAAGTTGTTGATAAGGTCAATGAATTAGACTTCTCTAAATTTTTATTTTGTTCATCTATTGTAGATGTTTGGACATAATCTTAATGCTCCAGTTTATGCCCATGAGTGATGTGGAGCTCAACCCCTACAATTATAAACTGGAACATGTCAAAGTATCTTCTTTAATTAAAAGTATACCTTCATTTTAAAATTTGAAGTAGGCATTCCAGCTTCTAATTATGTCTCATGAAGTGGTAGTGAAGAATAAAAAATATTCACGCCATGAAAAAAAACAAAAACAAAAGGCTTTAAAAATTTTAAATTTGTTGTTTCTTTGAAAAGTCTCTTTGGAAGAATATGAAATTTTACAGGAATTCACATTTGATAATCACAATTTTTACCAAGGAAAATGTTACCATATGCTACCAAACTATTAAATGGGAATTCAATTTTAGTGAGTCATAGATCACCGATTTAGTTGAATTTATTCCTTCAAGCCAGATAAATTATCTTTTGAAAGAGAAAAAAATATTCTCTTGCTTGTATGTTGCTTCTAGTTATATCACTAAATGGAAGAAGTCTCAAGAGTGAAAAATGACTTCTGATTTGATTTCTCTTCAAGTAATCATAGAGTAAGAATTTAGTTACTACTAAGGGGAAAGAGAAAACCTAATAGACAAATAATATTTTAATTAATAATATCTTAAGAGCTGGGTGTGGTGGCACACGCTTGTAATCCCAGCATTTGGGAGGCTGAGACCGTAGGATCCGGGTTCGCTGCCAGCCTCAGCTACCTAGTGAGGCCCTCGGCAACTTAGTGAGACCCTGTTTCAAAATAGAGAATAAAAAAATAGGGCTGAGGCCTATCACCATGAAACCACAATAAACATTTTTGCCCTCATTATCCCACCTTATCTGCTTCCCGACTGACTATCCCTGGGCTTCCCTGTGTGCCCCCTCCCCCATCCCCACCATGGCAAGTCAAGCTCCTCCTACTGAAATATCAAAGTACAGAAAACTGTCTTTTTTTTTTTTTTTTTTGCAGTACTAGGGATGGAACCCTGGACATTCTACCTCTGAGCTACACCTCTAGACCTATTTTTTATTCTTTATTTTGAAACAGGTTCTCACTTAGTCGCAGAGGGCCTTATTACATAGCTGAGGTCTGGCCGAGAACCCGGATCCTCCCGTCTCACCCTCTCAAGTACTGGGATTACATTTGTGGGCCACCGTGCCTGGCTACCATGGTATATGTTTAATTTAAAAAATGTAAAGGAAAAAGTTGAACTCTATATAAGAAAATGAATAAATAAGAAAACAGAGGTGTATGTGTTTAACACTACCAAAAAAAAAAAAAAAAAAAACAGACATGGGAAAAAATGCCAGAAATGAGTGCGCTTGGTTACTAACAGAGGATGGATTGATCAGGATGGAGACATGGCGGGCGCATGAATAAGTAAAAGGTATGGAGATGAGCAGAGATGGATCTCTGATTATACATGTTGGCATATATTTGACTTTTGGAACCATGTTAACATTTCCTATTCCAAGATAAATGAATGAATGCATAAAATCAACAGGAATTGAAGAAAAAATCCTGAAATACAATAGAAACAGAAATGAATCTATGTGTATTTCAAATGAATACCGTGAACACACCAAAGGGGTAAAACAAAATACAAACACAAGTGACTTTTTTTTAACTCGTGCTAGGGGTTGAACTCAGGGGCATTCTACCTTTGTGTTATATCCCAGCACTCTTTTATTTTTTACTTTGAAACAGGGTCTCACTGAATTTCTGAGAGCCTCACTAAGTTGCTGAGAGCCTCGATAGGTTGCTGATGCTGGCTATGAACCTGCAGTCCTTCTGTTTTAGCTTCCTAAGTACTGAGATTACAGGTGTGCACCACCTCATCTGGCTGACAAGTGACCTTTGAATACAGGCTATTACCTATACATCTTTGAAAGGAAAAGATAGCTAAACCCATAATGAACTCTAGTTTGAAGTTTTCTTCCTTCAACCTCCATAGCAGGATTGATTGACATTTTTTTGTGTGTATGTGTGTGGTATTAGGGTTTGAACCAAGGGACATTCTACCTCCAAGCTACACCCCCAGCCCTATTTTTATCATTATTTTTGAAACAAGGGCTCATTAAATTGTGGAAAGCCTCGCTAAGTAGCTGAAATTTGCTGCAAACCTGCAATCCCCCTGTCTCAGCCTCCCAAGTACTGAAATGACAAGCACACACCACCACACCTGGCATGATTGGCAAGTTTGAAGTTATTTTTGGTGTTGTGTAGCATTGAACAAATAAGTGAATACAATGATAGTAACCAGATTCAGGCATCTGTGTTTAAGAAAGAAGTCATAGCACATGCTGCTTGAAGCCCTAGTCCCACTTTAGGACTGAAGAAGGAACTTATTTCCTGGCTACTGAGAATGCCGCAGGCTGAACTTCTGAGCTGGCAGCTATCCACAGCACTACCCATGGCTAAATAGCATTGTCTAACCTATTACAGCTTGCAGGATCCAATGTTGTACCATACCAACAGCTTTCTAGAGCTATTTGATTCCTGAACAATACGTATGAAAAATAATGTTAACCAAGGATTTGCAGTCTATGATTTAAAGGTCAAATCCAGATTGCTGTCTTTTTTTGTGTATAAAATTTTATGTGATCACAAGCCTGTCCAATTATTTTATACTGTCCATGGTTGCTTTCTCTCTGTATCTGTAGTTTGAATAGTTGCAACAGAGAGCAGATGGCTGACAAATCTGAAAGTATTTACTTAAAAAAAAAAAAACTTTACAAAAAAAGCTGACTCATGCTCTATATTACAAACATACAGATTCAATTGTTATAAAATATGCATCAAGATAAAAGGATTTGTAGGTATTAAGATAAAAGGATTTGTAGGTATTAAGTCAATTAAATTTTATACTGTTCACTATAATTCACAACACCAAGGAACTCATTCAACTGATAATTTGCTGATTGGTAAAGTCAAAATTTTCTAACATTTCTTGCATAGGGTGTTGGTTCCTGTGGATATCCTTTAAAAAATAGGTTCTGTGGTTAAATAACTTTGAATATGCTCATACTGTCTTCCTTTCTCAGAAAATCCTCAAACTCATTGCTATACTAAAAGTCTTGAACAGCCAGACTTCTCACTTTTCACTGTATGTAAAATAAAACATGTATATATATATATATATATATATATATATATATATATATATATATATATAGTCTTTTTATAAAGCAGGTAAACAAAAATAGTCTCAAAACTCTGTGCCAATACTAGTGGAATTAAAAACAATTAAAGAAATAATAAAATTATACACATACATGAATAGGAAATGAAGTTATATGGGAAGTTTTAGGGTTTAAAAAATAAAAATGTGTTTCCTTAGAGGATGGCTAATGGATATAGGGGTGCAGCTGGGTAACTTCTAATGCTCTATAGGAGGAGTAACTTCTAATGTTCTATAGGAGGAGTAACTTCTAATGTTCTATAGCACAGTAGAGATAGCTATGGTTGACAAAAATTAACTGAATATTTCAAAATATTTAGTAGAGAGGATTTTGAGTGTTTCTACCATAAAGAGATGATGCATGTCTAAGGTGATGGATGTGCCAATTACTCTGATTTGATTATTATACATGGTATACATGTATTGAATTGTCATGGTATACTCCATAAATATACACAATTACTATGAGTGGGTTAAAATGAAATATATTTAAAAGGATAAAACAAACTTCCACCTTATATGCAACTGTGGTCAGGTCTCTGTACCATCTAAACACTATTCATTACTTATTTGAATATAAGGCTCATGATAATTGGCAGATTGCTAAATAAACGTGATAATTCATATAATGAAACAAAAAAAGCCATGTCAGAAAATGTAACTCACTTTTCTATTATTCTACTTCTTGATGTTAATCAGTGTTGAAAATGTTTTTAGCTGTGTGTAGTGGCTCATGCTTGTAATCCCAGTACCTGGGAGGCTAAGACAGGAGGATTGCAAGTTTACAGCCAGCCTCAGCTACTTAGTGAGGCCCTCGGCAACTTAGTGAGATCCTGTTTCAAAATATAGAATAAAAAATAGGACTGAGGGTGTAGCTCAGACGTAGAATGCCCCTGGGTTCAATCCCTAGTACCACAAGAAAAAAAAAAAAAAAAGAAAAGAAAAAGAAAAAATGTTTTTAAATTTCTTCCAGTTTTTTGAAAAGAAAGAAAAAATAATTGGTCTATTTACTTACATATTCCTTTAATAGTCGTTGTTTTACAAAAAAAATATGATAAACATTGTTTTATACCTTGAGTTTTGTTTGAATATATATAGGAGAGCTTTTAATTATCAATATTTAAGGCAGGCACTGTGGCCAGGCCTGCAATCCCAGACTTAGAAGGTTAAAACAGGAGAATTTCAGGTTCGAGGCCAGCATCAGTAATGTAGCAAGACCTTGTTTGAAAATTAAAAAAAAAAAAAAGATAGGGCTAGGGTGTAGCTCAGTGGAAGAACAACTCTCGGTTCAATCCCTAGTACCACTCCCCTCATATATACATCAGTGTTTCCCTTTATTTTCTATTATGGCTATTTATATTGAATAGTGTTCCCAAACTTATTTAACCAGTCGTCTGTAGATGAGAACAGTAGCCTTTAGTATTTGCTCTTTTTTTGTTGTTCTTTATTTATGCAACTACAAAAATGCTAAAATAAAATCCTTGTACATATATTTTGATAAAATTATGCCGGTCTATAGAATAAAATCCCGATAGTGGAATTTCTAGGTTATATTTAAAAATATAATTAAGTTGTCTTATATAAATGTTGCACTTCATATACTCAACAGTGAATGATATGTTCTTTTTCACATCCCTTAAAAGTAAATATTGAGGAAATGTGTTGTAATTACTTCTCCTTTTATGATTGGTGTGCCACTCTTCAAAAATAAGCACATAAAGAGTACTTCCTTATTTGATATTTTTAGGGTCAGAATTTATAAAACACTATCATGAGTTCAAGAAACTTGTAAGTTGAGCAGCATTAAAACAGAAAATATTTCACTTGATTATTGAGCAAAGTCACAGTAACTATTATGGGATTATTCAACTCATGGGTAAAACCCTCTAAACATTCCCCTCCTGAAATTAGAGGGCTCAACTACCAAGGAAAGTGTATTGGTGTCATGTAGATCTTATTTTTAAAATTGCTCACATGTGTTTGTTAGAGTCAAATGGCCAGGGATTTGCAACTTATCTAAATGAACTCCATGTGTGTTTTCCTGTTTGTCCCTATTGTTAGGTAATAATCCTCTTGGGGATTTTAGATTGCTCTCAGGAATATCACGTTTATTTTAACCACAGGTCAACAATGGGAAGTTGCAGCAATGGAAAGAATCAGGTGTAGGATTAGGAGTACAGCTAGTTTTACAAAGAACCTCTGTCTGGAAGAGCTCTGGCCTTAGGTCTGAGACACAGTCTCTTCTAAAGTCAAGGCTCTTTGGGATTTTGAGCCATCTAAATGCATTTATATGTGTATGCTGAATGAATGTAGTGACAAAATAATAATTTATGGGATTGTAAAATCTGGTTATGGTCATTGAAAAGTCGATTTCCTGTCTGTTTGGAAAGTTGAAGTATTCTCTCAACTAAAGCTGGTAATCAAACTAAAGCTGATTTTGTGATACAATTGGTTTGACTGGCACTGGTTGTTTTGTTTTTCTAAATTAATTCTTTTCAATATTTTTATAGAATCAGAGACAAGTATTGATTAAAAGTAAATGGAAACTTCCATATTTCTAACTGTCAAAGAAGTAATAGAAAAAAGTAGCCCCCTCCTCCTCCTCCTCTTCCTCCTCCTCCTCCTCCTCCTCCTCGTCCTTTTTTTTTTTTTTTTTCGGTCTTATTTGAAAGGGCTGTGTCCTCAGTAGGCTGGCTTTCTTGTGGTTCAGGGAATAGAATACCAAACACTGACATCAGTCCCTGGGAGGGGAACACCATGCACCAGTTACTAATCTCAGGTGAAGACTCCCAGCAACTTGCTTATTTTTGTTATTCTTAAATCTTAACAAAAAGCTTTTGCACCAACCAAGCTGCCAGAAGATTAGTGTGAAATGGAATGATGGCACAGCAAATGAGGCAAAGTAACTTCATTACTCGCAGACAAGTAGCAAAGATCAATAGAAGCCTAAATCCCATGACCTGCCAATCTCTTAAAACTCAGGAAAGCACCCAGGATGGAAAGAGTCCAGTATGCATGTGCCCCAATCACACCACAGCCCAGGGACTCCAGAAGTATCCACTCTGGGTTCTGTATCTGGAGAAACTGAGATTGCTGGGAATAAGCAAAAACATCCTGCCGGAGCAGGGACTAGGACAAAACCTGGCTTGTTCCAGACATTTTTCCCTTATTTCAAGATGTTGCATTTATGGTACATTTAATGTGAGAATTGCAAGCAAGATGGGATCTTGCCAATGTCATTCAGGGACTTGTTCTCCTGCAACACCAGACCTTCTTCTGGCCCTTCTACACTTCTCTCAGTTGAAATGCTACTTTTTCTCCTGTTCCTTTTTAACATGTAAAAGCCTGGCTACAACCCTCCTCAAAGTGTTCCTTAAAGGCTTCAGAATTCCTTGTGAGATTTGCCTCTGATTTTGTTTTTGCCAGCGTTTTTCACTTTTGAAAACACTTTATTTCATTTGAGTTCCCAATTGAATATGATATGGACACAGCATATAACAATTTTCCTAAAGTATAGATGGTAAAAACGAGGCTTTTAGGCCAAATAACTGAAAAATTGGACAAAGGGCAAAAGATAGATCTGGCTTTGAAGCAGTCTCCATCCCCTACTCCTGTGTTTCATCTCAACATATTCCTATTTAATAGAAATAGGATTTATCCTATAATTGTTTATAGAATGCTAACTATATGCTTGCTAATCTATTTGGTATTGAAGGGGGATATAAAAGATGTAAAAGGTATCCTGTGCTTTTCATGTACTTAAGATCTAGTTGGATAGAAAGAAGTATATAAAGTAATTAAGGAATAATGTGAATTAAAGGATATTGTGATTCAGAAAGAAAACTGTGCACTAAGATACAAAAGGTGAGTAGAGCATGAAGATTGCAGTGAAAGGCAAGAAAAAGTAAGATGAGAAATACCTTTTGAAAAGTATTTTACCTGGAGTTTTGGGCAATATAAGGAAATAATCTAAAATTGACTATTAAAGAACTGGAATCAAATGTAGTGGACATTTGTTTCTTTAATCCCCGGGACTTCTCTTTTTTTTTGTTACTCCAAGTGCTCTTTCCTGTTCTCAGCTATGAGGTTTTTGTAGGATTCACTTTACTCAGATTGCTATAGTTAATACATTTGTATCACTTTCTGTCCTCAGTGATTAGTATGGTGTTGGGCAAATAACCAAGTTAATGAGATGTGATGAGAGGTGTGGAGATGTATTTGTTGGGATTGTGGTGAATTGTAATTATTTTATAGGAAATAAGATCTGCCACTTTGACAACCATTCCTCTCAGGAGCGAAGAGCCCACGCATTCCAGGGACAGCTAGGTCGAGGCTGAGGATTTTTATGATAAGACCTCATAAGCTAGGAGGAAGAGAAAGGAAGAAATGTGTCACTGGTGATGTAGTTTGAGCTAAATCAAATCTTGCCTAAAGATATCCTTGACCTTTTTTACACAAAACAGTAGATCTCTTTTTTTGAGGGAGAGTGCTGGGAATGAACCCAGGGATGTTCTACCTCTGAGCTACACCCCAGCCATTTTTGTATTTTTTATTTTTGAAACAGAGTCTCACTAGGTTACTGAAAGTCTCCCTAAGTTCCTGAGGCTAGGCTTGAACCTGTGATCCTCCTGTCTCAGTCTCTCAAGTACCGGAATGACAAGTATGCACTACCATGTTTGGTGCTCGCAGTCTCCTCTTCATTTATATTTTAAATTATTCTAGTCCTCTCTTTTATTAGTTTAAAAGTATGTATTTTATTTACCTTTTCAAGAAGCCAACTCTTGTTTGGCTCACCTTTTCTAGTGTTTTTCTGTTTACTATTCATTAATTTTTATCTGGGTTTTGTTATTTTCTTCCTTCTGCTAACTTTGGCCTTCGTTTTTCCTTGAGATGTCAACTATTTCTCTGAGATGTAAACTAAAAAGACATTTCTTCTTTCTGAATGTAGGCATTTATTTCAATAAACCTCTCTCAGAGCAGGTTGTGCTGTGTCTCAGAAGTTTGGGCGGACTGTGCTTCCATTTTTGCTTGTGTCGAAGTGTTTTTTTTTTTTTTAATTTTTTCTCATCCCTCCCTCCCTCCCTTCCTTCCTTTCTGTCTCCCTTCTTTCCTCCCTCCCTCCCTTCCTTCTTTCCTCCTTCTTTTCTTTCTTTCATACTGGGCTTTGAACCCAGAGACATTCTACCTCTGAGCTACATCCCCAGCCCTATTTTTTTATATTGAAACAGTGTCCCATTAGGTTGCTGAGAGTCTCACTACTTGTTGAGGCTGTCCTTGAACCTGTGATCCTCCTGTCTCAGTCTCCCAAGTACTGGGATTACCAGCATGCACATTGGTCAAGGTGTTTTTAATTCCCATTTTGATTCTTTGATCCACTGGTCCCTCAGGAGCCTCTACCACTGAATCTGAACTAAAACCCCACTCTTCTCTCTGGAGCAATTGTTCAGTCTCATGTAGTAGTATGTTGCATGTATGTGGAATGTTAATTTATATTTATTTACTTTTGCTTCAGGCCCTTTGGATTTGATAGGAACCAAAGTAGAAGGTGTATCTTGATAATAGTGGGTAAAAATGCCCATAGCAGCTATGCATTGTCCCACATATGTCTTTGATCAATGCATTCTGATCTCACAATCCTCTTTCCCTTTCTCTCATTTATATTGTGTGGAGAAACAGTTCCATCCTGGAGTGCAGGCTCTATCTGAGAGTAAATGAGGTGGATACTATGTTGCTGACACTTGGTAAACCAAGCACAAGAGAAAGCAAACTTTCTCTACAACAAGATGTTCTGCCAGAATTTGTTCTCAAGATAAGGAAGGTAGCCTCTTGGTCTGGTAAACTGTGTTTTTGATTTTTGAAATATCTGGGTACAAACTATTCTGTATAGAAGACAAGAAGGCTTATAGATTAAGACTTTATCTCACCTGTACTGGTCTTGCAGGGAATATCTTGTGACAAGGAATATCTTGTAATCTTATGAAGAGAGCCTGTCTATTGTAATTTCTGTCTATAAGTATCAAGCTAAAACCTTCAATAAACATGCAGTTGCTGATCCTGCTCTGCAACCCCTGTGTCCCGGTTTCTGCGTAATCCTGACCCAGAGACCCCAATGCACTAGACGTTGACAATATTGTGCCTATTTGTGGAATAAAAGGGAAAAAAAAGGAGGATAACAAAGAGTAAGTGGAGAAAAAAGGAAGAGAAAAATCAAGAAAATAGTGTTATAATTTGAATATCCCTCATAATTCACTCATTGGGTTTAATCTCCAAGATGATGATATTAAAAATTGGGGCATTCAGGAGATAATTAAGCCAGGAGGGCAGATTCTCACAAATGGGATAGGGCCTTATATAAGGGTTTGCGGAAGTGAGTTCAACCTTTTCTGTCCCTTTGGCCCCATGAGAACACAGTGTTTGTCTTCTCCAGAGGACAAAGTATCAAGGTGCCATCTTAGAAGTAGGGAGCAGCCCTCAGTAGACACCAAGTCTGCTGGCACCTTGATCTTGGACTTCTCAGCCTCCAGAACTGTAAAAATGTATTTCCTATTTATAAATCACTCAATCTCAGGCATGTTATTATAGCAGCACAGTCATTGTCCACACAGACGCATGTTTATGGAATTCGTGCTGTTGCAGTCAACTAAAGCAGATCTCAGGAGGAAACTGCAGAGTGACAGAATGCTGCCTAATAGTTCTTCCAGACATTCCCTCGCCATGCATCCTCTCTGAATTCTTGTTATTTAGATGATTCCCTCTCAATCCCTGGGGAATTCAAGTGTCTCACACACACACAATGAAAATGAAGTGATTCACACATCTCTAGGCTACTTGGTTAGGAGACCTACAAAGTGTAATACAAAGCAGTCACTCAGACAACTGTGGGCACACTGTGACTAAGCTGAGTCACTTCTTGAAAAAAAAAAAAGAGAGAAAAATAATGTCAATATAGCAAGCTACTTATAAAACTATTTATTAAAGATAAAGGGTTGCTCTTAATCCTAATATTAGAATCTTCTCTAGATTTTGTATTACTGTATCTTTTGTTCTTGAAACGAGGGTTAAAGATAGTTGATTTTAAAAATTTGTCCATGGCAAAATAAAAAGTTGGCAACCCTAATCTGTGCATGTGTTTGTGTGTATGTGTTATGGGGTTTGTATATGTGAGGAGTCTTTCCCATTGGTCCTTATCTGGAAAACCATTCCATGCCAGGGCCTTGTGAGCCTAGACCCTCCCCACAGCAAGAATACAAACCAGCTGCAAACATTTGCACTTAATGACTGAACAGTCCAGCAAAGGTGTTCCTGAGGTGACAAAAGGCAGTCCATTTTTCACATGACAAGGACATCTCCCAAATACTTATATTGTAGATTTAAGCAGAAATTACAAGACTAAGAGATAACTAGAGTTTAGAAGTTCTATCGTTAGGACCACATGTTATGTCATTACAAATAAAGCCTGGGTGGAAATCTATTCTTCAAAAGGCCAATGAGGGCTAATAATAAAATCTGCAAAGATACAAATCTGGGACAAGACAAAAAAATTTCTTCAGCCTGTTTCTTACAGCTTCTTATGTGTGTCAGCATTTAAGAAATTCCTTGTAAGAATGGACTGGAAACTAGAGTTTTTGTGACTCAGGAGGCAGTTTGGGACCTCCGCGTGCCTTGAGGTCATTGTTAAGGATATTCACTGGTACTTTTCTTGTCCAGTGAAGACACTATCATTACAACACTGAGCTTGGACAGGTGGTTTATTGCAATAGATTCCCAGACTAGTAAAACTAGAAAGAACTTGGAGAACTTATAGTTCTTTGTCTTTATTTTAAGGATAAGAACACGGAGGTCAGAAAGTATAAGAAATTTTCCTATGGGCATAACTCCAGAGAGTGGAAAAAATGGGACTTGAATTTAGGTTTTCTGATATTAGCGTGATCTTAAATTTGTCCCATACCAGTTCTAATATTTTCCAAAATATTCAATGGTAAAAGAATCTTTCAGTAAAAATGATTACTAATAAATACAAAGTTGTAAGTGGTAAATACTCTAGAAATAAAATTACTAGAAAATTTGATTCCATTAGATTTTTAGACTGGAGCATCATGTTCATGTTCTCCTTCTTTCAGTGCACAACATAGAATTTACCAGTAGATAATTCAATAAATATTTATTAAAGGAAGGCCTAGCTGCCCAGAAGAAAAGAGTATAAGAATCTTGTAAGATAAAGCAGACCCAAACCAAAAATAATTATTGTTTAAACTACTCTTTTCAAAGTAGAATTTTAATTTAGTCTTCATTTGTTTAACAATGCATTTTTCAATACATATTTTCTGACAACACAGTATTTGAGATACAATTGTGGGCATTGTTCTTACAACTGAGTATACACCAAGAGCTGTGTGCATGTATTTTTCTATCACTCTATACCTCAGTATGATGTATAATTACAATGCACCAATGAAAGTATATATAATCAGCATATATATGTGTGTGTGTACACATATACATATATATGAACGAGGTATATAATAGTGAACAAAATAGACACAGTTTACTGCCCTCCTATGATATACATCCCATCTCAGGAGACAGAAAGTAAACGTACAATGCATAAAATGTATATGGAAAGGTAGAAAGTGATGAGTGTTAAGAAAAATTGTATGATAAGAAATATGGTTTGGAAGTACTAGGAGGATTGTGATTTCCTTCCTTCTTTCCTTCTTTGGTTCTGAGGGTATTTTACTTTCAAGCTACACCTTCAGCCCTTTTTATTTTGAAACATGATCTCACTAAGTTCCTGAGGCTTTCCTTAAGCTGATGAAACTGTCCTTGAACCCATGATCCTCTCATCTCAGCCTTCCAAGTACTGGGATTACAGGTGTATACTACCACACCTGGCTTAGATTATGATTTTCAGTAGGATAATCACAAAAGGTATCAATGAGTTTATGATGCTGAGTGGATATTCAGAGGAGGCAAAGAGCTGTATCAAGAACTATCCAAGCCTAGGAAATAGTACCAGGTTCTGAGGCAGAAGTACATTTAGATTATTCTAAAAACAGTGAACAAGTCATTTGTAAGACAGTATTGAGTAAGAAGGATACTGAACAGAGACGAGAGCCAGAGGTCATAGGATAAAATTACTAAATTACTAAAAAATTAGTGACAAAAAGAAAAGTTTTAAATTCTCCCCTGAGGCAATGGGGAACAAGTTACATAGAGAGAAAAAATAAAGATGATAAAAGATATCTCCTAGGAAACAAGAGCAAGAATACCAAATATCTAAGAAACAAATTGCTAATGGAAAAATAAAAGAGGATAGAATATTTCTCAATTTATGAGGCCAACATTACCCTAATACTAAAACATTACAAGGGCATTACAATAGAAGAAAACCACAGGCTAATTTCATCTCTTCTCTTCTCTTCTCTTCTCTTCTCTTCTCTTCTCTTCTCTTCTCTTCTCTTCTCTCCTCTCCTCTCCTCTCCTCTCCTCTCTTCTCCTCTCCTTTTCTTTCTCTTTCTCATGGTGCTGGGGATCAAACACATGCTAGACAGGTGCCCTACCACTGGCCTACACCCTTGGTGCTCAATTAGATATCATAATCAATCTCAATTAAAAGGAGGGCTACCCACAGCTATGCTAATGCCATATTGGTAAAGAAGCAGTAGGAGCCGGGCGTGGTGGCCCATGCTTGTAATCCCAGCATTTGGGAGGCTGAGACCAGAGGATCTGGGTTCACAGCTAGCCTCAGCTACCTAATGAGGCTCTCTGCAACTTATTGAGACCCTGTTTCAAAATAAAGAATAAAAAATAGGGCTGGGGGTATAGCTCAGAGGTAGAAGGTCCCTAAGTTCAATCCCCAGTACTGAAAAAAAAAAAAAAAAGAAGCAATAGTCACAGCATATTACTATATATATTACTATATACAACATTACCATAGAGAAGTGATAAACTCTATGCTCATATTAGCCTGGAGAGGGAAGATACTGTGTACTTAGTTGTTTTTCCAGTGACCTTGCCTTTTTTTTTTTTGTTCTCTACATAGACAAAACTATGAAGAGGATTTGCTTTGTCACACATCATCATGCCTGCAGAGTAACCTGGTTGGTGTTCTGTGAGGTTGTTTATGTGCAATAAGACAAGGGCATGGCCCATATGTGAGTGCGATGACAGCTCCTAAGAGCACCATGGCCTGGTTGTGTCAGGTTGGCTTCTCAACATCAGGGACATCTCTTTTCTTTCTTCTTCTTCTTCTTCTTCTTCTTTTTTTTTTTTAATAAATAACCTGTCTCTACCAAGGAGAAATGAAGTAAGAGAAAAGATATGGGTTGGGATAATCTACGCTTCTTCACAGGTTCCTTCCCATATTATTTATAGCAGTAGCTACAATTTTATCTGCTTTATATATGTAGAACTTCATAACATTTCTTCTCTTACTTGAAAATACTTGGAAGCCACATGGTGTATTTGTGTGTGTTGTCTTTATTGATTTATCATGAAACAAGGTCCAGATGTGTAACACATATATTGAGTTTCCTTTGGGTTTAATCTTACAAAGAGGTGAAGTCAGGAAAACAGGATATTTATATTTGGACCTAGTTTAAAATATTATATTATTTTAAAAAGAGTCAGTAATATGGAGATGTGCATCTGTTCCTTAAAACTTGTATTTAAAATATAGGCTCATCATTTCATTTTAATGGTCAAAAATATGGAATGATACAAATTTACTAAGAAAGTTTGAAACTAGCAAGTGAAGTTACTACAAATAAGTTCGCTGATGGGACTTCCGGAAAGATGGCATCGGAGTGAGACATCTCTCATCAGGCGCTGTGAGCTCGATTCAAATCTGCCATAAAAGCAGCTACTTGACAGAAGAAAAAAAGCAACAAAAAAGTGAATAACACTACGAAAACTGAAGTACAGCTAAAAAGAATCCAGAAAGCCAACCAGGGAGAGCAAAGAAGCCCGTCTGCATGGCAGTGGTGCCACGCCGTGCAGAGTGGCGGCCGCCACTGAGCCAGCCCCCGGCGTGGGGTCTACTAACAAAGAAATATATAATGACCTTTTGCATTCCCAGCGACCAGAGGTGGAGTAAGTGACTCCTGAACTCCACATCCTAACCAGGCAGCATATCATGGCACCTTCAACAGTGACCGGAACATGTGGTAAAACCAGCTTAAGCCCACATGGGGCCACCTCAGCTCACCTCTCTCTCCAGAGCCGGAGCAGTGATCAACTGCACTTCAGAGCTTGAATCAAAACTGCTGCAAAAGCAGCTTCTTGATGGAAGGAAAGAAAAGCAAAATAGCAGAAAAGTGAACAAAGCAACAAAGGCAGCTGATCAGAACCCAGAAAGCAGACCATGGATAACAAAGGAGCCGGCTCATGAATGGCAGTGATAGCCACCATTTTGCCAGCTGCCCACAGCAGCAGGGATCTACCCAAAAGATCTGCAGAGGCCAAACCAGGTCTATTCTTACAAACTTGCAGGTTTTTTAATTTTGTTTCTTGTTGTTGTTTTTTGTTTTGTTTTGACTCTGTTTTCACTTTGCATTGCTTTGATTTATCTATGTTTGTTGGGAGGATGGGTTGCTTTATTAGCTTTTGCTAGATCCTAGAAGTCAACACCTGAAACCCACCAAAGGCAGCAATAGAGTGGGCAGAAGAAGTCCCAGAGTAATTGCAACTCAGTATAAGATACCATTCACAGAGAGAAAATAAAAACAAGAAACATATAAATTCAGAGAAAGCATGCAAGAGCAGCAAAGATATAAACTTAAGAACAGGGAAACCATGGGAAGGAAATATACCAAAGAAACAATGAGTTAACACAATCCCACAATAACAGAACTCAACAACACTGAATGGCAGAGATTACCAGAAGAACAATTCAGATCTTTAATGATAGAAATGATACAAAACTTCCAGAAAGAATGCAGAGAGAGGTGGAAAGAAATAAAGGAACTAATAAAGAATCTGACACCCTGAGCATGAATCATAGAGAAGCCTTGAGGGAAGTGAAGGATGTGAAAGATGCAATAATAGAAGTGAAGGCATCAATACAAACTATAAACAGTAGATTAGACCACATGGAAAATAGAATATCACTCTTAGAAGATGACCATTCCAAAAATGAATCCATTGTACATAATCTAGAAAAAAAATTCTAAAGTATGAATTGGACATCAGTGACATCTGAGCCAACTTTAAAAGAGCTAAACTAAGAATAATAGGCATAGAAGAGGGATTAGAAGTTGAAACTAATGGAATAATCAACCTTTTCAAAGAAGTAATATCAGAGAATTTTCCAAACATAGAAAGAGAAATTGACACACAGGTGCAGGAAACATATAGAACTCCCTCGAGACAAGACCAAAGAAGAGGTTCACCACGCCACATAATAATCAAGTTGACTAATGTGGAGGCTAAGGAGAGAATCCTAAAGGCAACAAAAGTTAAAGGTCAAGTGACATTTAGAGGCAAACCAATTAGAATCACTCCAGTCCTCCCAAACCAAGTCAGGAAAGCCAGGAGGGACTGGAGTAACATATTTCAAACTCTGAAAGAAAATAACTTACAGCCAAGATTCTCATACCCAGCAAAACGCTCTCTCAAAATTGACGGGGATATAAAAACCTTCCATGACAAACAGAAACTGAAAGAATTTATGTCTACCAAACCAGCACTAGAGAAAATACTCAAAGAGATTAACTACAAACGTCAAAACAAGAGAACAATAATTTCCAGGAAGAAAACAACTAAGCAAAGAAGAACAAATACTACCACAAATAGAAATCAAAACTCAAAATGTTAGGAATTAAAAATCATCTCTCAATAATCACACTGGACATAAATGGTCTCAAGTCCCCAGTAAAAAGGCACAAGGTGGCAAAATGGTTCAAAACCCAGAATCCATCTATATGCTGCCTGCAAGAAACACACCTTACATACAAAGATTCCCATAAACTAAAGGTGAAGGGCTGGAGTAAGGTAATCCATGCCAATGGAACTCAAAGACAAGCAGGAGTAACAACTATGATATCAGATAAATTAGATTTTAAGCCTAAGCTTATCAAAAGAGACAAAGCAGGTCATTTTTTACTAGTAAAAGGAACAATACAGCAAGAGGAAATAACAATTATCAACATCCATGTCCCAAACATAGGTGCAGCCATTTTTATGAAACAAATTCTATATGATATAAAGTCACACATAGATCCCAATACACTAATACCAGGAGACTTCAATACTCCTCCCACATCACTAGACCGATCATCTACAAAAAAAGGTCAGTAAAGATGCTTCAGACCTAAATAATACCATAAACCAAATGGACCTGTTAGACACATACAGAATATTCCACCCAACTACAGCTGAATTCACATTTTTCTCAGCAGCCCATGGAACCTTCTCCAAAATAGACCACATTCTGGGCCACAAAGAGAGCACTGGCAAAATTAAAAAAAATGTAACATAATTCCTTGCATCTTTTCAGACCACAATGGAGTGAAACTAGAAATCACCTCTAAGAAGACCCAGAGTAACCATGTAAACACATGGAGACTGAACACCACACTGCTGAACAAGGAATGGGTCATAGAAGAAGTAAGGGGAGAAATTAAAAAATTCCTAGAAACCAATGAAAACAGAGACACAACATATCAAAACCTCTGGGACACCATGAAGGCAGTACTAAGAGGAAAATTTATAGCACTGAGTGCCCACATAAGAAGAACAGAAAATCACCAAATAAATAACCTAATGACACTGCTCAAAGCCCTTGAAAAACAAAAACAGTCTAACCCCAAAGCCAGTAGAAGACAGGACATTATGAAAATCAGAGCAGAAATTAATGAAATAGAGAATAAAAAAACAATACAGAAACTGGTTTCTTGGAAAAAGAAACAAGATAGATAAACCATTGGCCAACATAACCAAAAGAAAGAGAGAATCAACCCAAATTACCAAAATAAGAGATGAAAAAGGTGATATTACCACTGACAGTGTGGAAATACAGAGGATTATCAGAAACTATTTTGAAAAACTATACTCCAACAAAATGGAAAACCTAGAAGAAATTGACAAATTTCTAGACACATATAACCTTCCTAAATTGAGTCAAGAAGATATAGAAAACTTAAACCAACCAATAGTAATCAAGGAGATAGAAACAGCAATAAAGAATCTACCATCAAACAACAGCCCAGGGCCGGATGGCTTTCCAAGTGAATTCTATAAAACATTTATAGAAGAGCTAATCTCAATACTCCTCAAACTATTCGGTGAAATAAAAAGAAATGGGACCCTCCCAAACATGTTCTTTGAAGCCAACATCACATTAATACCAAAGACAAAAGGCCAGAGACCTTGCAGCTACTTGAAGAGGCCATAGGCCCAACACTTCAACACATAGCCACAGGTAAAAACTTTCTCAACAAGACCCCCAAAGCATAAGCAACTCAAAGGAAGATCAATACATGGGATTGCATTAAACTGAAGAGCTTCTATGCAGCAAAGGAAACTATCAAGAACCTCAACAGAGAGCCCACAGAATGGGAGAAAATTTTTGCCAGCTACTCTTCTGCTAGAGGACTAATACCTAGCATATACAGAGAACTCAAGAAACTCACAGAAAAGAAAACAAATAACCCAATCAAAAAATGGGCAAAGGATCTAAATAGACACTTCACAAAAGAAGAAACACAAATGGCCAATAAATGTATGAGGAGATGTTCCACATCATCAGCAATCAGAGAGATGCAAATCAAAACTACCTTGAGATTTCACCTAAGTGCAATCAGAATGGCAATCATAAAAAACAGGAACAACAACAAATGCTGGCAAGGGTGTGGAGAAGTAGGAACCCTAATACATTGTTGGTGGGATTGCAAATTAGTGCAACCACTTTGGAAAACAGTATGGAAGATCGTCAGACGAATGGGCATGATCCTACCATATGATCCAGCAGTACCTCTCTTGCGTATCTACCCAAAAGAATGGAAACCAAACTATTAGACCGAAGTATGTGTATCTATGTTTATAGCTGCACAGTTTACAATTGCCAAACTATGGAACCAGCCAAGATGCCCATCAACAGATGAATGGATTACAAAACTACGAGATATGTACACAATGGAATTTTACTCAGCCATAAAGAAGAAAAAAATCATGTTATTTGCAGGAAAATGGATGGAACTGGAAAACATTATGTTAAGTGAGATTAGTCAGTCGCAAAAAGTAAAAAATTGTATGCTCTCCCTAATATGTGGAAGCTAGGGAGAAAATTGGACATGCCTTTACCTTTACCAGCTTGTACCTAACAAAGATGGATGATTCCAATGCACCAATTAAAAATAAATAAATAAATTAAAAAAATAAGTTTGCTTATGATTTTTACCTCACATGGGGCCCAATCTCTTTTTTTTTTTCTTGGTACTAGAGATTGAACGCAAAGGTGTTCTACCTCTGAGCAACACCTCCAGTCCTATTTTATTTTTATTTAGAAACAGGGTCTCACTAAGTTGCAGAGTGCCCCACTAAACTGCTGAGGCTGGCTATGAACCTGCAATCCTCCTATCTCAGCCTCCTATGTACTGGGATTACTTGCATGTGCCACTATGCCTGGCCCAATTCTTGTTTTGTAAATTAAAATTAAAATTTCTAACTGGTAAAAATTGTGCAACTACATGGACAGCCAGCAGAGGTCAGACTTATACTATGCAATATTATGCACTGCTACAGTTGGGGACTGTTTCTGAGGTAGCCAATAAAATAAATTGCATATAAGGAGAGAAATAAATAGTATTACTCCAGAGGTTGAAAGAAGAACATTTAAAACAGTTAAGAACTGTTTATCCATCTATTGTGAACTGGCAGTCTGGAAAGTAACTTGATATTATTTATAGATAAAAAATTCATCCTGTTTGAATTAAAACATGAGGCAAAATTGTACATAAGGCATACAAATAATTTCATAAGCTTTTGTTAACTGGAAAAGAATGATAAACTTATCATATTACATGTATGTATATGTGAAGTCATGTATCACTTAATGATAAAAATGTTCTGAGAAATGTAGTGTTAGGTGATTTCATGATGGAGAGCATTTTGGAGTGAACTTACACAAATCTGGATGTTTCTGATGTCACTAGGTGGTATAGTTGTGTGGGACCACAATCTTATATACAGTTTGTCATCGACTGACAGGTGATGTGGTGCATGACTGTACATGAAATGCTTATAGTGACATATGTACACAAGGATCATAACTAACATATAGGAAGCTTATATGTTAAAGGGCATCACTTTGTTAACAATGACTACATATGTCTGGTTTTGATGTTTGAAAGTTTTCCTTCTCTGCACTTTTTTATTTTCTCCAAATACTGTGATCATATAGACTTATTCCAAAATATAGATACTAAAAAGCAACATGTCTCTTGCTTCTACTCTGTGTGAACTCCTCATTGTGGTGATGCAATATGATGAAATTATAGTAACAATAGGAGGCAGAGATCTTTTAAAAAGAAAGAATTTCCACTGCATGGCTGGAGTTTTCCTGTAACCCCCAGCCCTGCTCTATGTTTCTCATTTAGTATTTGCTTCACCATTGGGCATCATGGTTCAATTTCTTCTTTTGTGATGCCATCTGTTTTTGTATTTAACTTCTTGTTTCACTTATTAAGCAGTTAAATTGTACATAGATTGATTTATTTAATCCTTAAGATAGATTTTTTTAAAACTAAATCAAGAAACTGAAGTACAGAGCAAATAAGTGACTTGCTCAGCTAATAAGTGTCAGAGCTGGATATGAAATCAAGCAATCAGTTATCATGTTCTTAACTCCTCTGCTAAACTCCCAAATGTCATATGGATGGATATGACACTATAAAGTGATGGCTATTTTGAAGATTAATGATACAAATCTCAGTCTAACAAAAGTTAGGTATAAAAGAAATATAACTTAATTTTCTTTCTGTCTTTAACAATACTTTAAGTCTAGTGGACTTTTCTGCCATGGATATGCCATTCGGGCAAGCATGGAAATTACTTGAGTCCTACTTGTCCTAACAGCCTAGGGGATGCCCCGATGATGCAGTTGTCAGCCCTGTCTGTCTATGCACAATCGATGTTTATTCCTTCTGTAGGGCCTCGCTGCTTCCTAGGTGGGGTGGGACCGTCCTGGTCTCAGATTTCACCAACTTAACCACAGCATTGATTGATTCTTTCATAGGTGTCCTTGGAAACTGAATGCCTGACCCTATTTCTTAGATTTCTAAGAAATAGATCTCTAAGAAATCTCTATTTCTTGTTTTCTCTAAGCTCACGTTTCTCTCTTTTGAGGAAATGGGAGTAAAAACCATCACTACCACTAACAACAACAAAAATGAATAGCTTGAACATGGAAAAGCAAAAGGAACAAAACACTACGAAAAAATTACCAATATTTCACAAATATTTTCCAACACATCATAAAATATTAAAAAGAGAAAGTTAAGTTTCAAAAGTCAAATGGATATCTATTACATTAGTGCAAACTTTTATAGCTCTCACATTGCATTATTTATGCAGATAGTGTCTCATAATTTCTAAAATGAATGGGAATCACTTTATTTGCATATAGATGAATGTTAGCCATATGAAGACACAAGTGCACAAGTGTTTGGATTTCTCTTTTCTTTTTGTTTCAGGAAGAGAGAGAGAAAGAATATGAATTTCATGATTATTTCATGATCATTCCAGGACCAAGCAGTCTTTCAGCTGGTGCTGCTATTCCTCCTCTCTCCACTGTTTGGAGCTATTGCTTTATTCTTCATCCTGTCCCTTTACTGAGTTATGTTTGCTTAATTTTTGTAAGCTTTAAAAAATATTTACATCTTCCTAGCAGTTTCTCAGATACCTAGTTTCTACTGTTGTTAGCATATGTCTTCAAGTGGAATTATAATTTAATACATTTCCCCTCGTTTGACTGGAAGGAGAAAATGCATCAGTTCTGGAGGACTTTGTCTCACTGTCTGCTAGTCACTCAGTTGTGCAGACCACTACAGAAAAGTTATGAAGTTGGCATCTGTGATATATTATGCAGCTGAAAGCTTGGTCAAGACTTGCTAATTATCTGTTGTATCATATTACTGTGACTTGTGTGGAAATCGGCATCTCTGTGTATACAATCAGCATTTTGCTGCAGTTTTTATTCATTTACTTGCTCATATTTTTCAAGCAAGCTGGCCAGATATGGTCAATGCATGCTAGAATGGGAGGTAATGTTTTGTATCTTGCTATAGTTGTGCACAACTATCATGCCCACTTATGTCTTGCTAGAGCACACTTTGATATCTGCGGAGAGGAGCATATGTGGTTATGCAAAGCACAACATTTTAGAATGTATTTCCCTAAGTGTATGAAGAGTGCTGATTTTGGAATCAGCAAGACAGATCTTTTTAAATAGGAGAAGCCATGGATAAAATACTGTCTAGTTTCCATACCTTCCAGAAACAGTGTCCAAGAGAGGATATTTTGCATATTCCCTAAAATAAAAATTGCAACAGAAAGTGTGGTAATTGCTACCAAAAATGACTCCAAGGCTTTTGGACTATTTTTTTTTTACCTTATAAATAAAGTTCTGGAAAGAGCTGGCACTTACTGTAGAAAGGATGCAAAAAAAAAAAAAAAAAAAAAAGCAGCAGAAGAGGGAAATATGTGTTTCTATAAAGGTTAGAACATAATTATGTCATTTGTAGGAAAGTGAATGGAACCTGAGAATATTATGCTAAGCAGGATTATACAGTCCCGGAAAGTGAAGGGTCATATGTATCCACTCATGTGTGGAAGCTAGAGAGAATCTGGGAAAGAAAGAGGACTTCAGATAAATGTGGGGAGACACTAGGAGAATAGTGGGGACTTGGGGAGGGAGGTGGGGAAGTGAGAGATCTGATGATAGAAACAATTCAAATAATCCTCTGTTCATATATGAAATTATCTATATCAATGTTAATACTATGTATAAGGAGGAGTAGGGAGTGGGGTGGGACCCAGAGGGAAACACAAGACAAATGCTGTGTGCATGTATCTTTCTGTCACTCTGAACCTCACTATGATGTAGGATTGCAATGCATCAATAAAAAACATAGTAAAAAAAAGGATAACCAAACTTTTCAAGCCAATATTTCAAGTGTCTCATGAAATCAGGCAGACCAAACGGCCACGTGGGTCTCTCCAGACCCCATGAAGAGCAGGTCCATGTGGAATCAATAGTCTATGAGAAAAGACCATGATGTGTGACTACAGGCCAGGCTCAAGTACTGCTATCCAGGGAGGAGAGATTCCATGAAGATCTCGATAGGCCCTTTTTTCATTCTTCTGACAACCCATGGCCAGACTCTTAAAGACTCTGCCAAGGCCAGATGATTGTATTTATTAGTTCTGCACAGAGCTGGCTTTTCTTTGTCTTTTTTATTTTATATTAGGTTAGGATTTGTGAAATGGTGATGGCAGAAATAACATTTATATTTTATTAGAAGACTGTACCAAGCAATCAGTAGTCCCAAATGTGTAAAACGCTGATTATTTCTCTAGGAAGAACATCTTGGGACTCCACTTACATCCAACAACTTTTGCAGGGTTTTCTTCAATTGCCAAAGAAACATCAAATATTTTTATATAACCCATTATCACCAGGGGATGTTTGAATGGTCCCAATTTTTATAGAATAAGATAAAGAATGATTGTGTCACTCTAACTGTCCCTATAAATATGGGAAGCAATTCTATAACTTAAAAATCTGGACTGGATATAAAGTATGATCTACCAAACAGTTGACAGGAATCTCTTTTCCATGACAGAGAGAGCTCTGAATGGGATTCATAACAACTTAGTTATGAGATTCTAAAAGTAGCAGTTGACATTACTGTGTGATTTGAGAGGATCAGCTCTTCATTGGTCTGGATCTGTATTGTCTGACCCTGACCACTCTCTTGTTTTACTTTACTCAGGAGCTTACTTCTGAAATGCCAGAGGCTTCTCTGTTCCATGACCAAGCTGTGCTAACTGCCTAAGTCAGTTTCTCCAAGAACTGTGCATCCTGAACCCAATTTTGGCTTTGCTCCTTCCTTGTATTTCCTAACCATTCTGCAATGTGACCATCATGCTTAAAATCCTCTGTTCTTATCTTTGGTGGATGTGGATTGGATATCAACTCATGAAATAGGTGTTAAGAGGAGGGGTATAGTTTTTATTGAAGCACTACAATGACTCCTCCATAAGATACTTTCCAGTAATGATAACACATTTCTATTCCTGTCTCACTCATGCTCCCATTCTTTTGATTTGACTCACATAGTTCAGCCTGATAGAATCAGGGGCCCAGTCAATACGCTGTGCTCTTTGAATGTAAAGACCGGTCCTCAGGACTTTTTTCTCCTTAGTCTGTTGCTCCAGGCTGGCCAGTACTAAGCACTTAATAAATAGTTAAACGAATGACTACATACAACTTCTGAGTGAGAAACAAGAGAAGCTAATTGGTCCAGGAGGGAATTGAACTTGTAACCTTGGCTTCATCAGCATTAGCCTCTACATCCAGACAGAAGTCTCAGGGTCCTTAATATATTTCACAAGGAAGCCTGTAGAATCAACAGTTTGTGATATTTCCCAAATATCAATTTTCAGATGGGGAAAGGGAGAACTAAGGGTGCTTGGCAGGCTGAGAGTAGGGTCTGCACATGATGTCTGGTGGAGTCAGTACTCTCTTGAGCCTAAATCTGCGGGTGGCCATGAGTCGCAGCCAGAGCACACAGCCTTCTGTGAGAAAGCTAGCCACAGCCTCACTCTGTGCAGGGACATCCCTCCTCACTGAGGGGCACATGGGACATACTCAACTGCTAAAACATGTGTTTTTTTTTCCAGCTGGACTATGTTTCCTTTTAAAATATTCATGTGAAGAAAGAGACATTCCTATTAAATGTTTGAGAAAATATAGAAAAATTAGTTTTTATTACATAAAAGTAAATTCCATCTAGCTCCCAAGCACTACAAGCTTCAATATCTATTCTTGATATCAAATATTCAGAAGTAGAAAACAAAGATATGGAAGATGAAAAGATCTCCAGTTTTTCAAATTTAAAATGATTTTCAGATCTGGGAATAAAGACAAATGGGAAATTACAATATTTTGAGAATTAATGAGTTAATCAAATTGTGGCATACCAGCCACGTTTGTGTAAACCTCTTTATTTATTTGCTGTTGTTGTTGTTTGTTCCTAATTTTAAGCCAGAAAGTGTTTGAGAGTACACTTGTCTGTACTGCCTTGTCTTTATTTTTTTGTGCTGGGATTAAACCCAGGGATATTCTACCTCTGAGCTACTCCTCCAGTCCTGATTTATTTTTTATTTTGAAACAGGGTCTCACTAAGTTGCTGGGGACCTCACTACCTTGATAAGGATTGTATCAAACCTGAGTTCCTCCTGTCTCAGCCTCCCAAGTACTGGAATTACAGGCGTGTGCCCCCAAGCCTGGCTCCTGCCTTATCCTTATCTCATGTTAAGTCCCCTCTTCCACCAATAATAGCATGAACAATGAATAAATCCCCAGTCCATTATCTGGAAAGTTCTCAGCACTTGAGTTTAGCATGTTATCTAGAATAAACAATTCTAAACTCAGCCACACCATATACCATGTAATAACATCACTTGATGATGGACTGCATATATGATGATGATGGTCCTGTGGATTATAATGGGGCTGAAGAGTTCCTATATTCTAATGATATCATGGTCATCCCAGAGTTACAACACAACACATTACCCATGTGCTTGTGGGATGCTGGTGTGAACGAAGCTATTGTGCTACCAGTGGCATAAAGTATAATGAGTACGATTATGCATAGAGCATAATATTAATGATGATGTTTATAATAATAACAATAACAATAATAATGATAATAATAAGTGACTGTTCTTGGCTTATGTATTTACTATACTTTTTAGTATTTTAAGCATACCCCCTCTACTTATAAAAACAAAAAGGTTACTATAAAACACTGTGCCATATTATGCCAGCAGCAGTGTCATGGATAAATTTACCACATCTCTTGATTGCATCAAGACATCACATTGGCTGATTGAATTTACACTTACCATCTAGGTTTGTGTAAGTGCACTCCATGATGTTCATACAATGACAAAATCAACTAATAGCATGTGTCTCATTAAGCAGAGCATGACTGTTTAGTGTTGTTCTTTTACTATAGTAAAATCTCAAACTTCTCAATAACATTATTCCTCCCAGGAAAGTAGTAATACTAAAAGATTGTGACATTTGGATAAAAGTATCTTATTGTTTATTGCATGTAGATATAATAAAATATTACATGCATTTAAATTTTTTGAGCAAGTGTGATCTCTTACAATTTTAATGTTTTGTGATTCTAAGGCTAGAAAGACATTCTTTTAAAATGTTTTATTTAAAATTTTTATTTATTCATTGTAATTGTACATGATAATAAAATCAATAGTGATACATTTATATATGCACATAACATTATTTCATTGGTTTCCTTCCCTGTCCCTAACTTCCTTCCTTTCTTTCTTTCTGCACTGAGGATTGAAACCAGGGGTGTTCTACCTCTGAACAACTCCCTTGACCTTCTTTTATTTTGAAATAAGTTGTTATTAAGTTACACTGTTGGCCTTGAACCTGTGATCCTCCTGTCTCAGCCTCTTAAGTACTGGGATTACAGATCTATACTATGGTGTCTGGCTTCATATACATTTTTCTTATCAAGAATTGTTTATATCACCAGCCATCATGTCTGGCTGTACTTCTCTCCTTTTCTCCATCTTTCCTCCTTGATCTCCTTCTACTATCTACTGGTCTTTCTCCTAATTTTCATGAGGTTTCCTCTCTTTCCTTTTTTCTCTTTAGCTTTCACATACAGGAAAAAAATACAAGTGAGCCTTGATTTTCTGTTTGGCTTGTTTTATTTAACATGATACTCTCCAGTTCCATCAATTTTCCTGCAAATGACATTATTTCAGTCTTCTTTATGGCTGAGTAGAACTTTCTTTGTCCTTTTTTTTTTTTTTTTGCGGTGCTGGGGATTGAACTCAGGGGCATTCTACCTCCGAGCTATACCCCCAGCCCTATTTTTTATTCTTTATTTTGAAACCGAGTCTCTCTAAGTTGCGGAGTGCCTCACTAGGTAGCTGAGGCTGACCGCGAACCCGGATCCTCCGGTCTCAGCCTCCCAAATGCTGGGATTACAAGCGTGCGCCACCACGCCCGGCTGTATTCTTGCTCTCTTTATTCATATGTATGTATATCTACATATATCTTTATATATATATCATTATATATATCTACATCTCTCTCTCTATATATATAAATGCATATAATTGCATACATTTTGCATGTATGCAAATGTATATATATGTATTTGTGGCACTGGGGATTGAACTCAAGTACATTCTACCTCTGAGCTACATGCCCATCTTGATTTTATTTCTTATTTGGAAAAAGGGTCTCTCTCTCTCTCTCTCTCTCTGTCTCTCTCTCTCTCTCTCTTTCTATATATATATATATATGTATGTATTATTTCTCTATTTATATATATCTACATATATCTTTATATATCTCTACATATATCTATATATTTGTATCTCTTTCTATAAATGTATATATGCAAGTATGTATGTATATATATGTATATGCATATATATGTATTTGTGGCATTGGGGATTGAACTCAGGGACATTCTACCTCTGAGCTACACCCTGAGCCCAATTTTATTTCTTATTTGGAAACAGGGTTTCACTAAGTTACGGATGCCTTGGCTATGTTGCCTAGTCTGGCTTTGAACCTATGACCCTCCTGTCTCAGCCTCCCAAGTACTGGTATTACAAGCATGCACCACCACTCCTGGCCTATATTTTTTTTAAAAATAAAAAGATTCTAAGGCCCTACAAAACCTTTCCAGCATTATTTGGAAATGGAAAGAAAACTTATAAAAATTTAGAAATTATTTCATTTTCACCCAAGAAGTGATTCTGTCTTCTTGTAGGGAGACAGTGATATACATATTAGATATAGAAGGAAAAAGTGGTAAGAAAAGGGAATAAACAAAAGACAAGGGAGTAAGAGAGAAACTTTAAAATGCTGCATCTAAAGTTAATCTCAGACACTTTGTAGAAAGTCAGCCTTGCATTATAAGATTATTTCATGGAATAATCTTCACTTACTACCTTACCTGGGGACTGATATTATCCCAGGGGAGGAGTAAGTTTCCATCTGATCATCCTCTGCTCATGGAGTTAGCTTGCTGATTAGAGAGAAGCAGGGAGAAGCAACACTTTTCCATGTGATTTTCCACTTTCTTTGGCATCCTGTGGATGTTCTACACAGAATGAGAAACAAACAGACTTGTAGACTTGTGCCCAGGGAAAGATAGGTGATTGATATCCAGCTAAGCCAGATACCAATTTCTTCATTGTTAAGATATTTTTCTTTTTTTCGGTACTAGAGATTGAACCCAGGGACATCTACTTTCAAGCTACACACTCTAGTCCTATTTTTCATTCTTTATTTTGAAACAGGGTCTCACTAAGTTGCAGAGGGCCTCACTAAGTAGCTGAGGCTGGCTGCAAACCTGGATCCTCTGGTCTCAGCCTACCAAGTACTGGGTTTACAAGAGTTTGCCACTATGCCCAGCTAAGATATTTTTCTTAATTGCGTGTCTCAAATCTTGAACAAGATTAAATACTAGGATTTTCTGTGTTTATTTTTCTTTCCCCCTAGATTATAAATCCTTTAAATATAGTCACTACAAACCTTTTAAAAGTGCCTGACAAAGAATACTTGCTTAATAAATACATGTCAAATATAGCAAATTTTGCCGGGCGTGGTGGCGCACGCTTGTAATCCCAGCATTCAGGAGGCTGAGACCGGAGGATACGGGTTCGCGGCCAGCCTCAGCTACCTAGTGAGGCACTCCGCAACTTAGTGAGACTCGGTTTCAAAATAAAGAATAAAAAAAAAAAAATAGGACTGGGGGTATAGCTCGGAGGTAGAATGCCTCTGAGTTCAATCCCCAGTACTGAAAAAAAAAAAAAAATAGCAAATATTATTGCTACATATAGTAAATAATAGGCCTGTGTAAGACCAGATTGATCCACAGAGTACTCTATCTATCTTTCTTTTTCTTTTTTTATTGGTGCATTGTAATCATACATCTTTGTTAGGTACAAGCTGCTAAAGGCATACATGCACATATTTCTCTTTTAACCCTTTCCCAATTCCCACCCCACTCTCTCCCCCTCCCTCCTTTCTCAAGTTCAGTTTAGTGACTGATATGTTTGTGAAAGTACACAGTCAATCACAGTATAATCATGCAAGGCGCAATCAGTCAGCATTGTCACAACTTAACTGAGGCCAGACGCTCTGAGGTGTGTGTCTGTTATCTAAGATCTGACTTATTGCTAAGGAGTTACACATACTAAGTAAAGTCACAGGAGGAAGTTTCTATAGATTTCCCATTTCCCTGAATCGTTTTTGCAGAGGACAGTAATATTAATTTCATTGTGTTTGTGAACCAGATTCTTGAGAATAAGGAAACTTAAAATGCCAAATAATTATTTTATATAAAAACTTGATCTGGAGAACCTAGTATTTTAACCATCAACTCCTTCTAGGTAATTTGGTATTTATATACATAAATAGTGCCAAGTTATCTGAGGGTATCATACCATGTAGACTACAGGTTTTTATATAGTCCAGGTGTTCATGTCTATAAAAATTCTAAGATGTTTCATCTCAAGGAATTGAATTCAACCACAAAGAAATGGATGGCTATAATACATTTGAGTTCCCCATTTGGGATTAGAGGATATACTCTAGGGCAACTTGCAGAATCTCATACAAATGTTTCGGTTTCTGCTCAGCAATCTAAAAAAATTGAATAACTAGAAGATGAAGTTTAGTTCTGCTGTCAGCTTAACTCTGAGAATCCTGAGTGAAATATTTCATAAGCAGGGTATACATACTTAGACCAAGAAAATAAACAGAAATCTCTTTTTACAATATAAGTTGGAGGAAAATTATGTTTTAAAAATATCTTAATAAGATAGATTTTAAACAATGCCCACATGAATAGCAGGAACACGTTCAAAGACATTAAAAAGGGATTACTCAAATGTAGAAACATTACCAGCTCATCAGGAAGTTTAAGGACAAAAACATTCTTGTCTCCAGAGCAAGCCAACTGGAATTTTATACATTATCTTGACCACAAGGACAATCATTCTTATTCCAGACACGAATTTCTCAGTAACCTGGTATCAACAGGTGGTAAACTTAATCAGCATCTCTGCATTAGTTTTGCAATAGAGGTTTCCAGCAAGGTAGCAGCTAAATACAAGAAGATTGTGCTACCTCCAAACTTTTCAAATAAAAATAAAAACTAGAAATGAAAGGAAAGTAGGCTTCGTGTCATAAATGTGCATGTGTGTGCATGTGTATTGACAAGGGATATTGCAGGAGGTAGTAGGTAAGGAGTGGAGTCTCAGAGAGCAGTCTGTATATACTCTATTTGGATGTTTTCCTCTAAATAGAGGAAGTTTCCTAACTATGTTAAGATTCTCTCATCTTCTGCTTACTCCAGTTTATAGTATAGATCTTAAAAGTCCTCCCAAGGCCCATGTATTAAGGCTAAGTCCCCAGTGCAGACACTCCTGGGAGGTGGTAGAATTTTTAAGATAGGGTCTACTGGGGGGAAGTGAGGTCATTGAAGGGGGCTATAAGACCCTGATCTCTTCTTCTCTCTGTTTTTGCTTCCTGGTATTTTTTTTTTATTAATTGGTGCATTATAATCATACCTGTTTGTTAGGTACAAACTGATTAAGGCATACATGCACACATTTTTCATTTAGCCCCTTCCCCAGCTCCCACCCCACTCCCTTGCCCTCCCTCCTTGCTTTACTGTGTGCTGCCTGACATAATGAGCTCTCATTGCAGGCCCAAAAGCAATGGGGCCAAGCAACTATAGACTGAAATATCTGAAAGTGTGAGCCCAAATAAACCTTTTCTGTTTATAAGTTGATTATCTCAGGTATTTTTTATTACAGTAGTGGAAAGCTAACACATTTCAGAAAGTAATTAAGAATAAGATGATATATATCATAAGGAGAATTAACTTTTATTTCTTTTTCTTTAATCCAGTTGTAAATTGGCAAATTGAAATAAAGAAAGAATACTTACATCAATTGTTTCTAATGATAATCATATCATTCCTACCAAAGTAGCAGAGAAGACAGATTCAGGTTATGAGCTAGTTACATATTTTAGAAAGCCTTTTCCTTTTGAATTCTAAATAGCCTCACTGAATATTTTAAATAGTCAACTACTATTATTTTTAACAGTTAAATGTTTTTTATTACTCTTTCAATAATTTTTATGCATTAGTCATACAAATGAAATGGTAAAATTCTTTTCTCCTTAATAATGTTAATAAAAGGTACAAATGAAATGGTAAAGCTCATTTCTCTTTAATAATGTTAATAATATATCACATTTGATATATTGTGACATACACAATGCTACTGGTATAGAACATTCTATCACGTATGAATATGAGGAGTATAGTCAGAATAGACTGCTGCTCTGGAATGCAAAAATCTGGATCTTGATACTTAATTTGCTACTAAATAGCTCTAGGACTGTAAGACATTTAAAGGTAGTTACCCATTTATTGCCAGAATTTTTTTGCTGTTTGGTTGATTTTTGTTTATTTTTATCAGTCAGTTTTGGTTTCTGATGCTTAAAAAACATAACAGGTGTACCATGTGACCCTATGGTTTTGTCTTCAGTCTAGAAAAATTGAAGGACTAAAAGGAAAAAAAATGGAAATATTTTTACAGGATAGGAATCAGGGTTGTACTTCATTGAAGTTAATGAGTTAAATCTATCTTTAATAATTATGTTTCATGAACAAGATTAGTTTTGGGTAGAAAGCATTTTGTTGGCTAATATAATGCCATATATTTACCCATTTGTCAGAGGAAAATTGAACTCCTTGATTTATGGTTGTTCTAAGGCTGCACCCAATGGGAAAGAGTTATTTCCTTAAAGAAAAACAGTACATTTTTTTTCCTTCTTATCATCAACTAACTGAAGACATAATGAGGTAAAAAAGGAATAGGTTGAAAGACCTTTAAATAATCACATCTGAGAATAAATTACAACTATTTGACACGTTGGAGAGTGTAAGAGATTCATTGTCAGTAGCTTGGCCTCAGCGCTGAGTTTTGATATACAGGTAAAGAAGGGAGTCTCATTTAATCTCTGACTGACCTCATCCTCTGCCTTGTTCTCCATTGTACACATATGATGACGAATCCTACACTTATATCCAGGGCAGACCTCTGAGTCCATTTGTCTTTCTGCTTGCTTGACATAGCCACCTTCATATCTTTCTTCCCAAACTTTCTCTTCTTTCTGTGCTCACAGCCTTAGAAAAGGGCAAAGTTAGAAACCTCAGAACCATCTGTGAATTTCCCCTCACCAATCATATCTAATTGCTTCAAAATGACTTCACTGTAGCCAGGCATGGTGACACTCGCCTGTAATCCCAGTACTGAGACAGGAGAATCGCAGGTTTGAGATCATCCTCAGCAACTTAGTGAGATGCTGCTTCAAAATAAAAATTAAATAAAAAGTAAATCTGGGAGTATAGCTCAAAGATAGAATGCCCCAGGTTTCAACCCTTAGTACCAAAAAAAAAAAAAAAAAAATTAGTTGACTGTACCTGAATCACTTTATTCTTGTCCCTTGTTTCCTTTTCATTCCCTGTGGCCTGGTTTGTGCCCTCATTACCCCTTTACCTGCCTATAGGAGTGCCTGCTCTCTGGGATCCATGCTGTCTATTCACTGTGGTTGTGAGAATGTCCCTTCTGAAATACAAACCAGACTATGTCATCTCTGCCTTTGGAAAAACTTTTGGTAATTCCTAGTAGCCTAAAACCCAAGTTTATTGCAAGGCATACAAATGAGTATGTCCTTCTTTTTCTCTTAATACTCAGGGAGTGAACAATCACAAATTACCTGTAATTCTCCAAATCTGCAAAGTGTTGCTCAAATATTCCTTCCTCAATGAGACCTTCCCTGGCCACCATGTATTGTTCTGTGAACCTCTGCTCACATGTCCCCATTCCTTTTCCCTAAATGATCTTTCTTCATAGTTGTTATTAACAGCTGATACGCTCTATAATCATTTTTTTTTCAGTACTAGGGATCAAACTCAGGACCCCACATATGCTAGGCAAGTGCTCTACCATTGAGCTATGCCTCTAATCCAACAGCTGACATACACTATTTTACTTAATTTTTCATATATTATTTGTTTCTGCCTGAAAGATTGTAAGTATTGTATATCCATGAATTTCTAATTTGGTTTGGCTAACTGATAGAACTCCAGTTCCTACAATAGTGCTTGGCAACTGTAGGCACTTCATGAATGCTGCTCTAAAAAATTAATCTCTCCATGTAGTCACCCTCTCTGGCCCATTCATCTGGCTCATGTACAAAGGCAAGTGAGAGGCAATGCTTCAGGAGGTGAAGCCTTAGCTTTCCCATATTTTTCAGTGAGAATCAGTTGTCTTGCTACTGATCTAGTCTAGTAACCTAGCATAGTATGCTCTGTAAGTGGAAATATTTCTCTCACCCACCGAGTGACTCTGGAGTTTCAATTGAAACTGGAGTTTTCCTGCTGGCTTTCATTAGTGTTATAAAATCCCTCCTCAGGAGTTCAGACAGATGATCTGGTGATTTAGTTCTCCAAATTCCTGTTGCCAGTCCCTTCCTCCAGAAAGTGAGCAAGACTGGACCCACCGGGCCTTCTTCTTTTTTTTTGTGGTACTAGAGATTGAACCTAGGGGCATTCTACTTCTGAACTACACTCCCAGTCCTATTTTTTAATTCTTTATTTTTGAAGCAGGGTCTCACTACATTGTGGAGGGCCTCACTTAGTAGCTAAGGCTGGCCGCAAACCTGTGATTCTCCTGTATCAGTCTCCCCAAGTACTGGGATTACAAATGTGCGCCACCAAGCCCAGCTCCACAAGGCCTCCTGGAACATGGTAATTCACACTGTGAACCTAAACTTTCATGCACTCCAGTCATTTGTCCTCTGTCTTCCTGACAGTGGAGACAAACTGTTGATCTGTGTGGCTAATGCTTGCCATTAATTAATGCAGCATGTGCAGAAGTGAAGAAGATATAACAATATAATTTTTGTTATGCAATAAACACTGTCATGGTGGTATGAATTAATTTGCTTCTCTACTCCTAAGCTTTGTGCTTAGGAAAGAGATGTGACAGAAAGACAGGCCTGGATTTGAGTTCTGATTAGTTGTATGACTTTGGGCAGGTTATAAAAGTTCTCTTAACCTCCTTTTCCTTACCTATTAAAATTGAGATACAGTATTGCCTTATGAGACTTGTGCAAGCATTATGTGTCTATTTTGTATGCATGTAACATGAGATTTTGAGTGCATATATTATTTATATATTTGACATGTATTTATTTTATTTTATTTATTTTTTAAATTGGTGCATTATAATCATACATCTTTATGAGGTAAAAGCTGGTAGAGGCATACATGCACACATCTCTCATTTAACACTTCCCCAATTCCCGCCCCATTCCCTCCATGCTCTCTCCTTTTAATGTTCAATTTAGTGGTTGACTTTGATGTTTGTGAATGTACATCATGTGCATTAGGGTGTTTCCCTCCCCTTTCTCCCATCATTTTCATTTAAGTCACCTTCTTTGCTCATCTAAGGTTTCTCCTTCTTCGTCTAGAGTCTCTTTTATGACCCACTTTCTCCCTAGCTTCCACATATTAGGAAGAGCATTGATTTTTTACTTTTTGTGACTGACTAATCTCACTTAACATAATATTGTTCAGTTACATCCACTTCCCTGCAAATGACATGATTTTGTTCTTCTTTATGGCTGAGTAAAATTCCATTTTGTACATATTTCATAGTTTTTAGAACCATTCATCTGTTGATGGACATGTTGGCTGGTTCCATAGTTTGGCTATTGTGAATTGTGCAGCTATAAACATAGATACACATGCATTGGTCTGAAAGTTTGGTTTCCATTCTTTTGGGTAGATAACCAGAAGTGGTATTACTGGATCATATAATAGTTTATTCCTACTTGACTGAGGATCCTCAATACATGTATTTATTAAAGAAATACTTTTTGTCAGGCACTGTTGAAAGGTTTGTAGTGCATATACTTAAATGATTTATAATGTAGGAGAAAAGAGAGAAAAAAGAAACAAAATTAGACCGGCATGGTTGTGCATGCCTATAATCCCGGCACTTGGGAGGCTGAGAGAGGAGGATCATAGGCTCTAGGACAGCCTCAGCAACTTAGTGAGACACTCAGTAACCTAGTGAGACCCTATTTAAAAACAAAAATAAAAAGGGATTGGGGGTGTATCTTGTAGGTAGAATGCCTCCAGTTTCAATCTCCAGGGTCACACACACACACACACACACACACACACACACACATTAGTTTTTAGAGTTAGCTTATTATGTGCCCAATGTTGTTTTAAGCCCTATGGATGATAATTCATATATCTTATATGATAATAGGTATTATTTATATATCTATGTTACAGATACAGATATTGAATCACAGATATAACTAATTTGCTCAGGGTCACACCTCTATTAAGCAGTAGAGACTGAATTTAAACTCAGGGACTGATAAATTTGGAAGTGTGAACATGCTTTTCAGAGGAGCTGAACTTATATTCAGTTAGGATGACTAGTGAATCTCTTGTACCTCTTTCCTTCATTTTGTATTTTCTTGAACTGATGTTGAGCTAGGGCTTCCTGACTGACATACATAGAAGCCATTACTATGGTGCTAGCTTTTGCAAAAATAAAGAACTTTATTGTAGGTTGAACATCAGGGAGACAGGAGGCATGTTCATTTCTGTCTCCCTGACCGGCTGGTAGAGAAGAAATTTAAGCAGCCTGGGGTAAAGGGAAAGTGAGAGTTAATTGGTTATAAGCAGGAGTCTTGGTGGAACACTGTAGGTAATATGCTAGACCAAATGAAGTTTGCAGTCTCTCCATTGTTTTGGTCCACCTTGCAATTGTTGCAGCATCTCTAGCTTCTAATCTAGGCCCGCAAGATCCTGTTCTGGTTGTTCAGGTTCTTCCTGTGGGAGACTTTGGTTTTGCCAGGCTTTCAAGGTTGTTTTAGGTCAGGTCCTTGGGTTCTGTGCCTGCCTCCTAAAAAAAACAGCTTGCATAACAGTTTTTAGAAACAGAAGTTGCCACTTTATGGCCCGATTTCAGAACTAGTTTCCTATTTCTCTGCAATTCACATTGCTTTAGTGACATAAAATTGAAAAAAAAATCATTGTAAATGCAGTCTGTTTCATAAGATGGAAGTAGTCTAGGTCTTCAAATGATTGCAGAGAGTGGGTTGACCCGTGTTGTATGATGACATGGGTGAGGCACGTGTGTGTGTGTGTGTGTGTGTGTGTTGTGTGTGTGTGTGTGTGTGTGCTCCCATGCATGTGTCTGTGTATGATTATCAGCAGACAGCATTGTTTTGTTATGATTAATTCTCTTATTGTTAAATCAGAGAATGCTCATCATTTATTCCAGAAATTGAGAGTAAAAGAAGAGAGAGAGAGAGAGAGAGAGAGAGAGAGAGAGAGAGAGAAAGAGAAAGAGAGAGAAAGGGAGAGAGAGAGAAGAAATAACAATGTCTAGTTAAACCAGGTGTGTTGGTGTACTCTATAATGTCAGTACTTGGGAAGCTGAGACAAGAGGGTGACAGGTTTAAGGATAGCCTTAGCAACATAGTGAGACTTTCAGCTAGTGAGACCCTGTTTAAATAACAACAACAACAACAAACCCAAAAAGGTCTGAGGGTGTAGCTCAGCGGTAGAATCCTCCTGGGTTTAATCCCCATATCACCAACACAAAACAAAACAAAACAAGACAAAAACAATGTCTAGCTGATATGTTTTGAAGAGGCAACATCTGAGTTGTGGGAGTTAGGAGAAAAGATTTAGTACAGAGGTTGGTATTGGACATAAAAAAAATTAAATAAAATCTCAATAAAGGCAGAGTATTATAAAGGGGCATTCTCTGTCTTACAAAGTAATAAACCCACCTCGCACCTTTGAGTCAGAACCTGTAAAGGTAAAGTTTGGTGAAAATAGAAGCAGGTAAGAAAAAAAGAGAGTCGAAGCATGGAAGTTTATATATGATAGATGCTATTTTATTGATGCAGCTCTACTTAAATTAATCTTCTAAGAGTGAAGAGAAGTGTTTGCTGTGCTGGGACTTTTGCAATTTATCTTAGAACTAACCAGTCACAGAAATTGAAGGGTCATATGTTTTCTCTCATATGTGGAAGCTAGGGAGTCATGTGTATTCAAGAAGGACTTTAGATAATGGAAGAGAAACCCCAGTGGAGTGGGGGAGGTGGTCTAGGGGAAGGGGATGAAGAGGGAGAATTAGTGAAGGAATCACTTCCATTGACATCATGTACCTATGTGAGAATACCAATATCACTCTCAATACCCCATGGGAAGAAGGGAGTGGGGAGGAAGCTGGGGAAAGCCGGCCAAGTGTGTGCATGTAGGTCACTATCACTCTGAACTACATTATGATGTGAGACTGTAATGCACCAATGAAAGCATAAAAAAAAATTTAATGAATTATGCATTTAAGCAAAGTATTGGATTAACAAGTCACAGAAAAAGACTAACAATTTCATAACTTTGCCAAATATATTTCTTGAATAAAGCCTAATGTGTCATATTGGGTTTAACTTCCAGTGGTGACGCGGTCTGCGTCAGTCCATTCACGGAGCTTCTCTGTTAATAAGGTTGCTTTTTTTGTGCGCTGGCGTGCAGAGAGAATCAGTTCTATTCTCTCAATAAAATGCTACTCTCAACCAGATGCTGAAAGTTGGGCTGGAAGCAGGCAGGATGGAATTTTAATTTTTTACCTTTTTCTACATGACAAATGAAAGTTCACAATTATATATACCTTATCTTTATAGGTTACCATCCTTAGACAGACTTGACATCTCCCCGAAAGAACTGGTGAGTCAACAGAAATTGCCCAGAGCAATTGCTTCTTCCTCTTATTCCCTGAGGGGACAGTGACTAACAGTGAGTCAGACACTGTACCTGTCTCTGCACAGCTGGCATAGCATACAGGTTAGCAGTTTATGTTTGATTTATACGCACACTGCTCAGAAAAGCTTAGCATTTAAAAAATGTACCATTAGGTTAGCAAGTTCCCTTATAAAAGCAGACCTGAAGAAAGTATTTGAATTTCATTTGGACTTCCACCTGAGCTTTTCTAAACTCTCATTTGCTGGCAGGCACTTACATGAACACTTGATATTGTTCTTTGACACCATCTTGGACTAAAATAAACCTTTTTGGATTTTGCAAACTGCATGGGAAACTACAAAATGTAAGGAGGTGCCAGACGCAAAGATCAGCAAGACTATAAAAGGACAGACAGCCCAATGTACCAACTGTTTCTTCTCTTGTTGGAAATTTTGCACAGAGCCTGAAAGTTGAAAATGAGATCAGGAGTGAGTAAAGGTTGAGAAGGGGGAAAAAAAAAAAAAGTGCAGGCTTTCAAAAGAAAATGGAAATACGAATGCTGCCATGAAGTCTCGCGTCCTGGTTGCCTTCCTGTGACTCCCTCACCTCACCAATACTGTCATCATGGGGTTCTTTTTTTTTTTTTTTTTTTTTTGTGGTACTGGGGATTGAACTCAGGGGCGTTCTACCTCTGAGCTAAACCCCCAAGCCCTATTTTTTATTCTTTATTTTGAAACCGAGTCTCACCAAGTTATGGAGTGCCTCACTAGGTAGCTGAGGCTTGCGGGGAACCCGGATCCTCCGGTCTCAGCCTCCTGAATGCTGGGATTACAAGCGTGCGCCACCACGGCCGGCCGGCTATCATGGGGTTCTTAAGCAAATGACACTGGCTCTCAAGTGTTTGTGGTGAAAATGAGGTAGAGTAGAAGGAATAAAAAATTTTAGGCAGGAAGGAGACATTGGGAAGGAAAGGAAAAATGTAGCTTTAAAATCTGGAGAGTTCATAGGCCCTGCCCCCACAGGAGGTTCTTTTGAACAAAGGCCAGACTTCAGCGACCACCCATTCTTGAAACATGAGAAAGGAGGAGGATCCAACTTGGACCGACAACCACCAATACCTGAAGAAAGAAGGAGGTCCAGAATGCTTCTGTGCCCACCCCTCTTAAAAGTTTATATAAGGACTGAAAGAGACCAAAAAGCTCTCTTTTCCACCCTGCTGCTCCCGCTTACCCGTCCCTTGTTTTCCCAAATAAATACCTACCTCTTGCTCCTGACTGGCAAGTGTTAAAATTTTATCACGGAGGCTAAGGACCCACGAGTGGGATCGTGTTATCCCACAACAAAAATGCTTAGTCTTTAAATGCTTGAAAAATGTACTGAAAGAAAAAATGTAAAAGGACAAGAGTGTACAAGAAAACACTTTGCTGGTTGTGTTGACACACACCTGCAATCCCATTACTTGAGAGGATGATATAGGTTCCAGGCTGAGCAGGTTTGAGAACAGCCTCAGGAATGTAGTAGCAAGACTCTCAGCAACCTAGTGAAAGCCTATTTCCAAACAAAAAATAAAAAAGGGCTGGGGTGTAGCTTGGTGGCAGAATGCTCCTGGGCTCAATCCCCAGTATCTCCCCACCCCACATCTGTGAAAAACAAAACAAAACACTTTGTTAAGATTTTTGTCAGCTATTTGTTACTGATTTATTTTCTCCAGAGCAGTAGTTGCTCTGTGTGTTCACTCATGTGAGCACTTTTTGTGTGTATTTTTAAAGTTCTTGATGTGAAATTAATTTAAGCTTATCCAAGATGAAATTTCTATGATACAAGCTACATCTACCAGAACACTTGTGATGAGGATTTGAAGTGATTGTTTTAATTAAGAAAGTGAATATATTTTAAAAGTGAAGTAGTCTCTTTACAAAATTCCATGTTATGTGAAAAAAAAAAAAAGGTGAGATACTTCTAGCACATACTCTTAAAAAGCAGAGATAGATCATTTCTTGTGTAGCTTGCTTCATTGTAGGGAAGTAAGCCTCTGCTCCAACCCATGGAAGTCAGTCTCGACTTGATTTGTAAGTTACTCTAAGTAACCCCTCCTGTTTCACCAGTGATTGGCTTGGTGTCAGGTACCCAGCCCAGTTCTGGCCAATGACATGTAAAGGAAAGTCTGCTGGAAGTGGGTGGTTTTCTGGAAAGGCTTTGATTTCCCTAATGACAAGCGCAGATGTGGCTTTCTTCTTAACACTCTTCCAGCCTCAGGCAAGATCTTAATGCCTGAAGCAGTGTGGCCTTATTTTGAATAGGAGACCACAAGCATGAGGCTGGAAAGCCCAACAGCAAAGGATAGAACTGAAAATACAGGGTTTCACTAGATTGCTGAGAGTCTCCTGTGGCCTCCAGAGCACTATAGAGCTAAACATACAAGAAGATACTTACTTGGAAGTTCAAAAGTTATATGAAAAATAAATTCCTATTTTATTAAGTAAATATTAGCTTAAAGTCCTAATTTTTGAGGCCAAGAACATCACTAATGCAAAAAGCTTCCATCCATTCCCCTATATTTTCATTATTTAAAATTTAAGTAATGTGCAAAAACATTAACTTTTTGTTAATCTAAGGATATTTAAAAGCTTTCTCAATTATTGTAGCCACCACAGTCGGCAAGCAGAATAGTTCCCTCATCCCCTCAAATCTCCCTCCTGCTCATTTTATGTGGCACCACCCTCTCCCTACTTCTAAGGTTGGCATCCATCAATCTGTTTTCTGTCACTATAGATTTGTCTTTTTGAGAATGTCATAAAAGTAGAATGTTACAATATGTAACCTTTGGAAACTGGCTTCTTTCACTTCTTTCGGCTTTTAAAAATTCTTAGATTACCAAAAAGTTAATGTTTTTGCACATTAGTTAAAATTTAAATAATGAAATTATAGGGGGATGGATGGAAGCTTTTTGCATTAGTGATGTTCTTGGCCTCAAAAATTGGGAATTTAAGCCAATATTTACTTAATAAAATAGGAATTTATTTTTCATATAACTTCTGAACTTCCAAGTAAGTATCTTCTTGTATGTTTAGCTCAATAGTTTTAGAGATTTACTTAAATTTCTAGATGCATTGAGTTTGTTCCTTTTTACTCTTGGGTGCATTGTGAGGCTGTACCACGAACTGTTTAATCCATCACCTATTGAAGGGCATTGGGTCATTTACAGTTTGAAGGAAAATATATAGAGCTGAAAACATCTGAGTACAGATTTTTGTGCAAACATATTTTCACTACTCTTCAGTATACACACAGGAGTAGAAGTGTTGGGTAATATGGTAAATATGTATTTTGCTTTGTGAGAAACTACCCAGCTATTTTCCAGAGTGTTAATTAATTTTACATTCCCACCAGCAATGGATGCATGCTCTAGCTATACCACATTCAAACACTTCATATTGTCAGAATTAAAGAATTTGAAATAATTTTAATGTAGAATAATCACCATGTATCTTCATTTTATTTAGGTTGTCTTTCTTTTTTTGTTTTATTTTTCAGTATTCATATGCTTTATTAGACTTACACCTAATAATTTCTTACTTTTGGAAGTACTGTAAATATTATTGTTTTGAAATTTTAATTTCCAGCCAGGCGTGGTGGCGCATGTTTGTAATCCCAGCATTTGGGAGGCTGAGACTAGAGGATCCGGGTTTGAGGCCAGCCTCAGCTACCTAGCGAGGCACTCCACAACTTAGGGAGACCCTGTTTCAAAAAAAAAAAAAATTAAAAATACTGCTGGGGATGTAGCTCAGTGGTAGGATGCCCCTGAGTTCAATCCCCAGTACCGAAAAAAAAAAAAAAAAAAAAAAAAAATTTGGTTTCCAGTTGTTGTAATTCCCAATTGTTAATTCCCAATATCCATGTAAAAATATGATTGATGCTTATTTACTTTGTATCTTGTGACCTTGAACAACCCACTAATTAGTTCTAGAAGCTTGAAAGATTTCTTAGGATTTTCTACACAAATAATCATGTTACCCATAAATAGGATTTTTACTTCTTTCTTTCCGACCTGTACGTCGGTTTACATTTCTTGCCTTATTGAACCGGCATTGCATTTCCAGTATGATGTTGAATAGTGATGGTAAGAGTAGACAGCCTTTCCATGTTCCCAATGTTGGTGGGGAAATTCTTCAGTATTTCCACTTTTTGTAGGATATTATCTGTAGATTATTTTGTAGAGACTCTTTATTAAGTTGGAAAATTCCTTTCTCTGAGTTAGCTGAGATTTTTTTTTTATCATGAATGGATTTTGAATTTTGCCACATGCTTTTCTTTATTAAATTGTATCATAACGTGTTTTTTCCTTGATTGTTAATTATGGAAGATTAGACTGACTGATTTTCAAATATTAAACTAGCTTTGGATTCTAGAGATAATCCCTCACTTCATTGTGACTCACTATTCTATTTGTATCTTGATAGATTTAATTTGTGAATATTTTCTGATGATTTTGGCCCTTTTCTTCATCAAGAATATTAGTAGATAGTACCTTATTTTCTTTTTTTTTTGTGGTACTGGGGATTGAACTCAGGGGCATTCTACCTCCGAGCTATACCCCCAGCCCTATTTTTTATTCTTTATTTTGAAACCGAGTCTCACTAAGTTTCGGAGTGTCTCACTAGGTAGCTGAGGCTGGCCGCGAACCGGGATCCTCCGGTCTCAGCCTCCCGAATGCTGGGATTACAAGCGTGCGCCACCACGCCCGGCTTGTATCTTATTTTCTCTTTCCCCAATTTTAGAATCAGTTTACTGCTGTTTCATAAAATGAGTTGCAATATATTTTCTACTCTTCTATTTTCTAGATGTTTTATAGAAATGGTGTTATTTCTTTAGTGTTTGGTAGAAATCACCAGCAAAATTATGTAGGCCTATACATTTTAAAAAAGGTTTTAATTATGTATTCAATATTTTTGATGCTTATAAAACTATTGAGATTAATTATATGATTTTGGAAGAATTATGATAGCTTGTAGTTTTCAAATAATTAGTTTCTTTTATCTAATTTGTTTTATCTATATACCTAGAATTGTTGATAGAATTCTTAGTGCCATTTTAATTCTTCATGCTTTGTAGTGATATCTCCTCTTTCATTCCCAAAACTGGTAATTTGTATCTTCTCTGTTTTTTATTTTGTCATTCTTGCTACAATACTATGACTTTTATTAACTTTTCCAGTGAACAGGTTATTGTTTTCATTGATTTTCTCTATTGTTTTCTATTTCAATAATTCATACTTTGATTTTTATTATTTATACTCTTCTATTTTCTTTGGTTTTATATTGCTCTTCCTTTTCTAGTCTATTAGGGTAGAAGTTCAGGTTTACTTATTTGATTCTTTCTTTTCTACTATGAGCATTTACTCCTATGAAATTTTCATTAAGCAGTACCTTACCTGTATTTGACAAATTTTGTTAATGTGTTACCTTCATTTGATCCAAATTATTTTGTAATTTTCTTTAAGTCTTATCTTTAGAATCCTAAATTATTTAAAACTGGGTTATTTTGTTCCTAAGTATTAGAGATTTTTTACCTTATATCTTTCTGTTCTTGGTTTCTAGTTTTATTCCATTATGGAGAGAGAACATAAATTCTATGATTTCATTTTCTTTAATGTTGTGAGATTTGCTTTATGGTTCAGGCTATGTTCTATTTTAGTGTTATGGTTTAGATTTAAAATGTGCCCAACACCTCATGTGCTTCCAAGGCATTCATGCTGGGGAGGTGCCCATGTTCAGAGGTGGAACAGGCTAGGGTGGGCTCCTGGGAGTGTCAACAGAGACCGTTTTTCAGATAGAGTTTTCTCTCTCCTCTGCTACCAAGAACTGAAAATAAGTTCTCACCTTCTCTCTCTGCTCCCTGCCATGATATCCAGAGGACCTGGAGCTGTGGCTCCTGCTTGGAAGCTGGTCTCACATGGACTGAACCTTCCAGAACTGCGAGCAAATGGATCCTTCTTCCTCTAAGTTTTGCGTGCCCTATTTGAGTCACAGCAGTGAGAATGCTGACTAAAACACTTGGCAATTGTTCCATGTATTTGGAAAGAGTGGGCACTGTGCTTTTATTGGAGGAGTGTTGTGTGAATGTTTAATATATACTATGGGTTGATCATGTTGCTCAGTTGTATTACTTTGCTGATTTTCTGTTTACATAGTTCGATTGATTGCTAAAAAAGTAATGTTGAAATCTCTATCTACATTGGTGGGTTTATCTGTTTTTCATTTTAGTTTTGTCAGTTTTTGATTCATGTATTTGAAGGTTTGGTTAGATGAATACATATTTAGGATTGTTAAGTCTTGCTGAATTGACTTTTTAAATCACCATGTAATTTCCCTCTTTATCTCTAGTAGTTTTCTTTGCCTGAATATCTACTTTGTCTGATAATTGATATAACAACTTATTTTGATTAGTCTTTGCACAGTGTTTATATTTTATATCCTATTACTTTTAGTTTACCTACATCATATTTAAAATGAGTTTTTTGCAGATAGCACAGAGTTGGATCACTTTATTTCAAATGAATATCAGTGATCATTGACTTTTAATGTTATGTTTATTTGATTTACATTTAGCATTATTATTATTTAAAAATATTTTATATGCTTTTATTGGTGCATTATGGTCTCACATTTTAATGTAAATCATATTGACATTGACATACATGCACACAGCACTTGGTGCCCCCCCACCTTCCCATCTCCCTCCTTCCCATACAGAGTACTGAGATTGATAGTGGGATTTTCACATATGTACACATAATCAATGCTAGTATTAGAAAATAATGAACCTAAGTCTTCCCCCTCTTCCCTTAGAATACTTCCCTGGCTCCACTGAGGTTTATCCTCCATTATCTGGAGTCCCTCTAGTATTCCAGTTACTCCTACCTTGTGCATATTAAAGAAAACATGTGTCCCTTTACTTTCTGTGCTTGGCTAATCTCACTTAACATAATATTCTCCAGGTCCTTCCATTTTCTTGAAAATGACATTTTATTCTTCTTTATCACTGAATAGAATTCCATTGTGTATATTTCCCATAGTTTTGTGATCCATTCATATATTGATGGGTACCTGGGTTGATTCCATAATTTGGCTATTGTGAATTGTACTGCTATGAATATGGTATGCATATATTACTGTAGTTCTCTGGTTTCAACCTCTTTGGAAAGATACCCAGGAATGGTATAGCTGGATCATATGGTGGATCCATTCCTAGTTTTCTAAGAGACCTCCACACTGATCTCCATAGCTGCTGAACTATTTTGCAATTCCACCAACAGTGTAGAAGAGTTCCTATTTCCCCACATCCTTGTCAACTATTATTGTTATTTGACTTCTTGATGATTGCCATTCTTATTGGGGTTAGATGGAATCTCAGTGTAGTTTTGATTTGAATCTCCCTAATTGCTAATGATGTTCAATATTTTTTCATGTATCTATTGGCCATTTTATCTCTTCTTTTGTCAAGTGTCTATTCAATTCAGCTGCCCATTTCTTGATTGGGTTATTTGTTTTTCTAGTGTAAAGTATTTTAAGTTCTTTGTATATTCTAGATATTAATACTCTGTCAGAGGGATAGCTAGTAAAGATCTTCTCCCATTTTTTAGACTTTCTCTTTAGACCCTTGATGGTTTCCTTTGATGTGCAGAAACTTCTTAGTTTAATGCCATCCCATTTATTAATTCTTGTTTCAGTTTCCTGAGCTTTTGGGGTCTTTCTGAGGAAGTTTCTCCCTGTGCCTGTATGTTGGAGTGTTGAACATATGCCCTCCTCTAGTGGCTTCATTGTCTCTGATCTAACTTCCAGGTCTTTGATCCATCTAGAATGGACTCCTGTGCAGGGTGAGAGGTATGGATTTAGTTCCATTTTTCTACAAATGGATAACCAGCTTTCCCAACACCATTTGTTGAAAAGGCTGTCTTTTCTCCAGCATATGTGTTTGGCCCCTTTGTTGAAAATTAATTGACTATAAGTGTGTGGCTTTGTTTCTGTACCTTCTGTTATGCCCATTGATCTATGTGCCTGTTTTTGAGCCAGTACCATGCTGCTTTAATTACTATAGCTCTATATTATAATTTGAAGTCATGAATTGTGATACCTCATACATGGTTCTTATTGCTGAGAATTGATTTGCCAATTCTAGGTCTTTTGTTTCTCCATATGAAATTTGTGACTGATTTTTCTAGGTCTATGAAGAATGACATTGGTATTTTGATAGGATTGCATTGATTCTGTAGATCACTTTTGGTAGAATGGCCATTTTGATGATATTTATTCTGCCTATCCAAGAGCAAGGGAGATTTCTCCATCTTCTATGGTTTTCTTCAATTTCTTTCTTTAATGTTTTATAATATTTCATTGTAGAGGTCTTTTACCTCTTTGGTTAGGTTAATTCCTAGGTATTCTATTGGTTTTGAGGTTATTGTGAATGGAATTGTTTTCTGCATTTCTTTCTCTGTGAATTCATGGTTGATATATAGAAAAGCTACTGATTTTTTTAGGTTGATTTTGCATCCTACTATTCTGCATTTGTTAAGCAGCTCTAATAGTCTTTTGGTTGAGTTTTTTGGGTTTTCTAGATATAGGATCATGTCCTATATATAAATAAAATAAAATGATTTTAATTCTTCTTTTCCTATTTGAATTCCTTTGATATCCTTCTCTGACATATTGCTCTGGCAAGAGTCTTCAGGACTATATTGAAAAGGAGTGGTGATAGTGGGCTTCCTTGTCTTGTTCTTGATTTTAAGGGGAATTCCTGCAGTTTTTCCCCATTCAATATGATGTTGGGTTTGGGTTTACTGTGTATTGCCTTAATGATGTTGAGATATGTTTCTTCTATTTGGATTTTCTGCAATGTTTTTAAATTGTTGTCAAATGCTTTTTAAGATCTATTGATATGATCATGTGATTTTCATTCTTAGTTCTATCTATGTGGTGAGTAGCATATGTTGATTTGCATATGTTGAATCAGCCTTACTTTCCTGGGATGAGACCAGCTTAGCTTTGGTGTACAATTTTCATGATGTGGTTTTGAATGGGCATGGCTAGTATTTTGTTTACAATTTTTACATCTATGTTCACCAATGATATTGGTCTGTAATTTTCTTTTCTTGAGGTATCTTTATTTGGTTTTGGTTAATGTGATACTGGCCTCACAGAAGGAGTTTGGAAGAATTCCATCTCTTTCAATTGTGAAGTATTGGGACTAGGTCTTCTGTAAAGGCTTTGTAGATTTCAGCTGGAAAGCCATCTGGACCTGGGCTTTTCTTTGATGGCAGAATTTTTATTGCTGTTTCTGTTTCTTTGCTTAAAATCGGTCAGTTTAGGTTTTCTATATCCTCTTGGTTCAATTAGGTAGGTTGTATGTGTTTAGAAATTTGTCAATTTCTTCCATGTTTTCCAGTTAACTGTAATATAAATTTTGAAAATAGTTTCTGATTATCCTCTGAATTTCTCCACTGTATACTGTCTCCTTTTTTATTTCTGATTTTAATAATTTGGGTTGATTTTCTTTCTTTTGGTTAGGTTGGCTAGGAGTTTGTCAATATTGTTAATCTTTTCAAATAACCAGATTTTTTATTTGTTAATCCTATATATTTTTTAATTCTTGGTTTCATTTATTTCTGCTCTGATTTTGATTATTTCCTGCCTTCTGCTGGCTTTGGGATTGGACTGTTCCTCTTTTTCTAAGTCCTTCAGGTATGTCCTTAGGTTGTTTATTTGGTGACTTTCTGTTTTGTTTTTTTATATGTAGGCACTCAAAACTATAATTTTTACTCTTAACACTGCCTTCAAAGTGTCCTGTAGATTTTGATACACATCTCTATTTTTGTTTAATTCCAATAATTAAAAATTTTTTTCCACTGATTTCTCATTTTTATTTTCTCTCTGTGAATGGTATCTTGTACTGAGTTGCAATTACTCTGGAATTTCTTCTGCCTGCTCTATTGGTGTCTTTGGTGGGTTTCAGGTGTTGACTTCTAGGATCTAGCAAAAGCTGAAAGGCTACCAATCCTCCGAACAAACATACATAAATTATAGCAATGCAAAGTGAAAACAGAGTAAAAACGGA